>JAJHUR010138161.1:24571-43679 GCA_027495735.1 Lutjanus campechanus
TTTTTTCTTCAACTTCAAAATAAATGTCAAATGAGTCGAAAGTGTTTTTAATTTGCCATACACGGTTAAAAGTGCACATTTCGAATCACTAACATATATCACATTAATACCATTAGGAAAATGGCAAAAGATTTTTGATGATGGCCATCCTATCTATTCTAAAGCATTTCTGTTTACATGAAAAATAATGAGGTTTATAGGTAATATGCTTTTACTCTGATTTGTAGGTCTACAATATAATGAATTTTCAAAAGCAATGGGTCTGTGGCCATAATGTAGAGAACAAGTGAGGTCATGTGTCAAAGGCGCCTATCTTTTTTGACCAAAAAATGAAGCCTCAAAAATGTTTTTTAATTATTCACGTTTTATTTTCATTTAAGTTAAATGCTCTATTATAATATGAAGATTTTTAATGCTTCCTCCACACTGAATACCAGTCGGGAAAACAGGCTACTGTATTTTTTTTTCCATTGGCCTAAATGAGTCAAATTTAAACATATTTCTTACTGCTCATAAAACATTTACCAAACGTTATATTTTAAATTTTGCACTGTGAACTTCCTTGAATTGATAACAATATCAAATTCGTGCAATGCTCATAGATCATATAGAACAAAATGATTGTTTTTGTGGTTATATTACAGCTTAAATGCCGATTTGGAAAGACCATAGTGTCTTGACAGCTTTCGACTGCACTCCATGGTCTTCAACAGCTAGAGTTTGCTAGGAAGATCGTGAGAGATTGAAAGATACTCAAAAAGATGTATAAGTGGACTGAATTAAGATTATTTTGTTAAACAATCACTTTCCAAGGTCAAAAATGAACCAGTGATACAGCGTGTTTTCTACTGTCATTATGTTATTTATATTTCTGAAGCACACAACTAAAAAATAGACATCTTGGCTCGTCTCAGATTTGGTCCCTTTGCATTTCATTGGTGGCGTTTTAAGTGAGCTGCATTGCCAACCCAGTCCTGACTACCAAAAATAATGTAACGTAGAAGCAATTCCTGGCTGAAGATTTTTTAAATATAATGTTCTGTTTAGTTTCGCTTAAATTATTACGAAAACGAGACGTCAATCGCTGTATTTTCCCATTAAAAAAATAAAACGAATAAAACTTCAGACTTTTATTTTGAAATAGGAAGACATGGTTACATCTAGGCTATGTTATCTAGCTTTACACGCCTGCTAACAAGCTAGCGCTAAACAGAAACGCTAAACGCTAAAGATGCTAGTTTAGAACATGACCGTAATTTCACCTGGCCCTGACCTGTGACCACAGTTGAAATAGCGATAAAACATCAGATATTATCGCAACTGTCCTCATGAAAATGCGTTTAATATAATTAAATTTAATGTCAAAACTAAGTACGTGTATTCTTCCGTTAAGTGAGTCGATGACGAGCCGAGAAAACAAATACGTACGTTGTGTTAGCTGCTGTTAGCTGCCGTTAGGCTAGCGGCTATGTATTTACATGGGAGCGTCTAATGGAAAAGTACCAAGGACAGAGAAAAACTTAAAACAAAGATACCAAAGGCCATTGATTTTCATATAGTTATTTAGCAACCCCTGTCTACAGATTACACACGTTTTTGTCACTTTAGCCGGAAAAAAAACAGGTTGTTAATTACCTAATTAGAGGAGCCTATGTGTTTGGATGTGGAGTAAAGGAAAGTACATTAAGTACTCTACCTAAGTGCAATTTTGAAATATTTGTACTTTAATTTATTAATACCATTTTATGCTACTTACATACACACTTACACTCCACTACATTTCAAAGGGAAATATTGTACTTACTAATTCCAGTACATTTATTTGACAGTATATAGTTAGTTACCTTGCTGATGATTAATTATTAAACAACACATCAGCGTATGAAGCAATCCAACTGAACTTCACCTTGACCCACTACAACATTAAAGTACTGTGCAAGTGTTATTGCTCCAATAAAAGTAATATAATAATTAACAGTGTGCAATTGCATTGGGATGAACTTGGTGCTGTACAGTAAAAACATCTTGTCTGTTATTCCCATCTCGCCCACACGATGGCGACAAAGCAGCAGCAGAAGCCCCCCCACCCCCCATGTAAAATCACATCATACTCTCAGTTCAGCCAGTAATAAAATTACTCTGTGCCAGTTAGATAATAAATAATGCGAATGTCTGCTTATATAATAACTGATTAACTAGCCAATAAAAGCTATGTTCATAATAAAGTTTAACAGTAAAAAGTGCTTTTATGTCCCCATATTGTATTTCTTATGTGGTTCAATCAAACTTTGTACAGCTAAGGACAGTCTGCTCACTAAATCTGCATATCAACTCAGTACTTTTATTAATAAGTACACTTTTTAAAACAAAAAAGTGCAGCCTGTGGTTGCTTGAAGACACTAGTGACATTAAAATTCAAAATCTGGAAAAGGTATTTCTAATATTTTTTTGGCAACACCTTTCAACAAAATGTATTCTACACAGCTACACACCTAGTATGCAGCCTAAAAAAATACTAGGCCTATAGGGTAGTTGAGAGTCATCTCCTCTAAAATAGAAGGTTATATTGTAATATGTCAAGTATGCTATTAGAGTACTGCAATCATTTCTCACGGTACATGTATTTAACTAATGTATTTCCATTTTCTGCTACTTCACTTTACTACAGTTGAAAAGGGAAGTGTTTCTTCGACAACTACAGTTATTACTTTACAAATAAATATTCTACATGAACAGAACATAGCTTACAAAATAGTATACAGATCAAACTATTCAACAGTACATTAACTTGTTAAAATGAGCTACAACCAACATTAAAATGTTCCTCATATTGTAATCCATCAGTGATAATAGTGCAGTAATGTAATTTATAATACACTCTGAAAGAGACCATTATGTCTGCGTAAAACTTTCCAGTTGTTTAAAGGTACTACACAAATAATGTTGCCTTTTCTCCCTTGTTCATCCATCTATACACACACACACACACACACACACACACACACACACACACCCTACAGTGGCTCCCCTAGGGATGGGGGTGCAGGAACCACTGCTCTTTAAACCATTGCTCTAAGGTAACACAAACACACTGATTCTTATTTTCAAGGGATTAAACACTAATGAAAATACACCTATGAATATTATATCCCATTTCTGCCATATTCTGCCAATAAATCCCCCTAAATCTTCTTACACACATCCTACACACTGGTCCTTTAAGTAAATAATCTAAATACTGGTTATAAGTCTTAGAAATGTAGGATTTATAGCAGGGCTTTTCTGATGGTTTGTGTTACTTATAAGAGAGGTTCATTGAGTTCATATTAAAGGAACAGTTCAACATTTTGGTAGGCGTATGTATAATAATAATAATAATAATTTCAAAATCTGCCAGTATTTTGCTGACATATTAGCTAGTTACTTGCTCCGGGCAAGTAGGCAAATCTTACTGTTGAGTCCTGCACTCTGATAACAAAGCAAATATTTTCCTAAATTTTAGGAAAATACAGTGATTCTTTTTAAATATTAAAAATATTTATTAAATTTTTTGTGGACAATTTCTGCTTTTCCTCTGTTTTATATCATTATAATTTGAATATCTGTGAGTTGTAGGGCCCTTTGGGAAAAAAACAAGCAATTTAAAGAAATCAACTTGGACTCTGGAAACTTGCATTTCTTACTATTTTCTGCCAGTTTATTGACTAAATGATTCGTTAGAAATCATAAAATCATAACTAGTGATTAGTTTGAAAAAAATCTATTTTTTCCTATATGTATATATAAATCTAATATAATAATGATAATGATGATAATAATAATAAAAATAATAATAATAATAACAACAACAACAATAATAACAACAACAAAATATAGTATAGTATAATATAATATAATCATCAATGGCGGACAGTTCAAAATCTGCCAGTATTTTTGCTGACATATTAGCAAGTTAATTTAGTCTTATTTTTCTGTGGGAGTTATTATGTCACTCTGTTAAATCCCCTCGCCTCCTCTGCTTCTCATTTTTCAACCGCCTCTGCTGCCCGCCCTCTCTGAATCAAGTTTGTCCCTCAGCGCGCTCCGTCGGTCGACTCGAGCAGAAAAAAAGCGACGCCTGAGAGCGACGCTTGCAGCTGATGTACCGCTGGCTCAAAAATGGAGAGCGACACCACTGTCCGGAGAATAAAACCCTTCGGGACACAGAATTATGTAGCAGCAGATAACGACGGTCACCGGGAGCGGTGCGGGAATAACGGCTACAGCGGTGACCCGAAGAGGAAGCCCGAAGTGAGCCTGTACTTGCTGCGGGAAGGGCTGGCAGCTTCTCTGGTCTCTGTGTTTATTTTGGTGCTGTGGGGACTCGTTCATTTGTCGTTACAGCAGCTCGTCATTGGAAAGCCAAGCGGCGACTTCAACGCAGTGAGAGCCAGGTGAGTTTTGTCCCGCTGTTTAATACAACACTGTCATCTTTTGTCTTGAATTGTGGGCTAACGGTCTCGAAGCAGCAGAGCCTGAGCTAACCTTTCCTCTAGTTTGGCAACAGACCCGCCTAGAAACCACTACCGGGTGTCCCCTCCTCCTCTCCACCTCCACCTTTACCTCCACCTCCAAGGTAGACAGACAGGTGTTTTAACGGTGTCTAACGGTTAGATCAGATGACAAGCCTCTAGGACTGATCTCTCAAATGATAAAGCCTCCAACAGTCAAGATCTCCTTCACTGAAAATGACCAGACTGAATAAAACAAGAATATTTCAGAAACCAGAAATACAAACTTGTAAAAGGCTTAAAAGTAGACGTTTTGGCATGTAAAGTGACACTTGACAAGTTTATTTGTATAACACATCTCACGCTCAAAGGCAATTCACAGTGCCCTATAGGAATAGGTATCTGGAAGTTACTAATACTGATACTGGAACTGATACTGCTTATTGATACTCTTATTAATACTACCCGCCATAATTTGCTGCAAAATCAATGACGTGACAAAAATGCAAAAATGTTCATCAGTAATTTTATTATCAGCTAATAGATTTAGCTGCTTTTTCATTAAATTTAGTGAAGTGAGCCCACACATTTGAATATCTTGCCCTGGCGGCTTATGTTTATTTATGCTTAAAGTACTAGGAAGATAGACAGCAAATCCCTACATTTTCCCCTTTAAAATGAAACGTTTCACAAAAGATAACAGTTTCGTTTGTTCATGGACTTGTCAGTGTTTCAGTATTGACCAGCCAGGAACCACTACCGTTTTACTACTGGTTTTCGATACCCACCCCTAGTGCTTTACATGATGTATGAATACAGCCTGAAACGTTGAAACACAAATTAAAAGGAAACTGACACGTAGCAGTGGGCAAAATCAGTTGAGTCATATCATATAAGCAAACTTATAAAGGTGTACTAAAGGCTCCATATAAACATTGCACTTACATCCACATACAGTCATCTCATATTGTGATCAGTCGTTTCATTTTAATATCATACAAAAAATTAAAACATTTGTGGCCAATTTCTGTTTACCTCTGGTTTACGTCATGTTGATTTGAATATCTCTGGTTTATCGGCCCTTTAGTTGTGGAAAACAATAGGGCTATAACTAATGATTATTTTAATTATTGATTTATTTATCCTCATTACAATTTCCCATTGGCCAACGACATTTTTGAATTGCTTCTTTTGTACAACCAACAGTCCAAAATCCAAAGAATCTTCATTTACTGACATATCTGGGTATCAGACCCTTTAGTGGGCAAAGTAAGCAATTTGAAGACATGAACTTGGGCTTGGGGAACTTGCAATGAGCATTTCTTATTGTTTTATGACATTTTATAGACCGACTGATTAATCAGTTATTTTAAAAAAAATCACCATATCGATCCAATCCAATCGATAATGGAAATTGTCTGAATCAGGTATTGACAAGTATGTGAGTCTATGCATCAATCATAAACAATGGAATTTAGTAGCCCCGAAACTGGATGCAGCTGGGAAGTAGCAGGGTACACAGGGGTTGTGGGTTGTAAACCCGAGTACTCTCAGTTTATCCACTTATTTGAAATGAGGCTGAGAGTTTACGTGTCTACTTTCAGATCAGCTGTATCAATCAATCAGGGGAAGGGTAGACTACAGTTTACCCACTGCTGTATTTACTCTGTATTTATTTGAAACCTTGTTTTTTCTGTTTCACATAATTGTCATTTGAATACCTTTTGGTTTTTCCAAATGTTCTTCTGAACTACTTTTCATCTCTGACACTTTGTAGAACATGAATGTGAACAGACAAAAAACAATCTGACAGATATTGAAAAGATTCACCAACAATCAAACACAGCCTGAGTGACCATAGAAAACATTATAGGCAACATCCTGTTCATTTCCAGATAAAACGATCTCCTGAGTTTCACAGTGCAGCAGCTTTTATCAGATTTTCAGTCCCTGAGAGAAGCAGAGACAGGGATTATGGCAGTGAGTCTGAGGTCCGCAGGGCTGCGGTTGAGCTCTTGGAAGTGCTGGGCGACGGGATTTGCCATCATTTGGCTGGTTGCTCTATAAATGAGTCAGGCGTGCTGCATTTGAACTGATTAGGACTCTGAGCTTCTTTGGTCACAATCATGGCTTTCATGAGTCCATGCCCTACCAATCCAGATTTGAATTGTGAGCCTGAGCATAAACCACTGCCTCAGAGACCGCTATAAAAATGAAATGAAATCTTTAATGTCACTTGGTGCCACTTTATCACTGCAAGAAAGCTGCATGGAGCAAAATAAAAGGATAAACAAACATCTGTTATGTTTGATTCATGCTTGCAACATCTGGACAACACATGGCTTCATCCACTATGCTTAGATGACCGATTATTTTTGGGTGGCTGTGAGCATCAGCCAGCACAGCATCACCTCTGCTGGTGTGGGCAGTGAAGCTAACATAGGCTTTTCTTAAACAGCTGCAGCAAACACCAGCAGCAACAGCTTTTTAAAAGAAAAACACGAGGAAACACATCTGTTTTTCTTTTATTCTGTACCGTATGGGTTGCTTGGCTTAATTTCCTGCCTTCATCTCCTGAGGGAGTCTGTGCAGTGACAAGGAAGACCAGGTCAAAGTAATACAGATGCATGGCATACTGTAACCTGACTGAGTCAGGGCAGTGGTTCAAACTCAGGACTCAGCTGACATAACAAAGATGGGCTAAACCCTGTTTGGTTTTTAAAATGAATGAAAAACAATTTCATTTTGGTTCCAGGTAGGGATGCATGATATTGGATTTCTGCCAATATCCCTTATGCTGATATTTTCCGACTCATTTTGGCTGAATGCTGATGCCGATATATTTTTTTCAACCTAATTGCAGAGAACATTAAGTCTCTCTTGTAGTGAAATTAACATTATAATGCTTACTCTTATAATAATGGCCCCATGGCAGATGCAGAAATAAAATACAACGCTTTTTAACATGTACACTTTCACTGGGCAAAATAAGAGAACTTCTCCTGACAGGTTTTTCTGCTTGTGCCTCATTTTCTTTGTTCTCCACAATTCATTGTGCTGATTAGGATGATGGCTCTTATGGGCAATTACATTTGTAGTGTTAAAAGAATGCAGTCTGACTCCTCCTCGTATTACTGACACTGACCAATCATTGTAAATAATAACCTTGCTATCTGTTTCGAATACTTCAGAAAACCTCCACATCACAGACACACTTGCGTCACATGCACATAATGAAAGCATTATCTTTGTCATTTATCGACCTATCATATAGGCAGAAATGTTTATTTTGATATTTCAGATATTTAATTTTAAAGCCTTCATTGGCCGATATTGGTAACATGTCAGTATTATTATGCATGCCCAGTTTCAGGCCTTTCTTTTGTGTGGTCACCTTTATCATATATTGGTTCTGTCACATCAGTTTTGCGCTCACTAAATGTTGCGTTGTTTATTTATGGTTGGATTCCAACAGTAGTTAACAAACACAGCTGCTGTTTCAGAGCAGAAGCTTGGCTGGACACAACTCTGGTGTAACGTAAGGGGGCAATGGGTGCTATATTTTTTTAAAAATGAAGATTTCCTTGTTTCCCTGGCACCAAATGAGGAATGAATAAGAACAAAAACAAAATTAAAACACACAAAAAATGTTGGTATCTGCGTCGGCTGTAGGACAAATTGTTATTTTAGGTATCGGTATTTGTATCAGCCAAGAATTTCATAATCAGTGCATCCCTAGTAGCAGTTGAATTTTCTGCAGATCGCCTAATCGTTTCAGCTCTGGTTGATGGAGATAAAAACAGAAGTTCCCTCATATATAGTGAATGGGATTCTGTCTTTTTAGAGCCACCAAAACTGTGTGTTGTAGTATTGGTAACCTGTATAAAACCTCACTTAATCCAACACTATTTGGGTAAAATACAATCATCACCTTCATTGTCTGATGTAAATGAATGTAAGAAATGTGTATTTTTCTTCAGAAATGAGTCAATAGAGAGATATCTGAACTTGAACCTGGTTTCACTTCAGCTAATCATTGAAGTGTCAGTAAGCAGTGACCATTTTAGAACTGAAGTGTCAACTCTCGCCCGGTGCATCTGCAATATTTAGAAGAGGAGTCTCTCTCACAAAGAGACACACTCAAACTGTGTGTGTGAGCTGCAGGAAATTAATAAGACATGTTATACTGTTGTGAATGAACAGATAAGCTTGATTTATTGCCCCAGCACCACAATATTCTCTCTCACTCTCTCCACTCTTCCTTCACCTTACTATCTAGACGGCACTTGGAGCAGATTACCAGTGTCGGCCCTCGGCCGGTGGGCAGCCAGGAGAATGAGATCCTGACAGTGGGCTACCTGTTGGAGCAAATTGAGAACATCCGGGCTGAGACCGCTGCGGGCCCTCATCAGCTCACAGTGGACGTGCAGCGCCCCACTGGCACTTTCTCCATTGACTTTCTAGGAGGCTTCACCAGCTTCTATGACCGTGTCACCAACATTGCTGTCAGGCTGGAGCCTAAGGGTGGAACGCAACATTTTATGCTAGCTAATTGCCACTTTGACACAGTGGCCAACAGTCCAGGTATGAAAACACTCCTCCTTCTTGAACATTAGATGAACAGATTAGCACAAAGCTTGCATGTAGGCGCATGCAGAATAACACACACCTTTGTGACAAACTGGAATTACTAGAAAGGAAAGCAATTATTACTCTTTGAATAAATGTAACAGAGTATGCATTTGACTCTGTACTCTGTGTACATGATCACATTCATCTTTTGTAACTAATTGCAACTTCTCAAATCTGGTGCAGCCCACTAAGTGCCATCTTGTCCATCTAAAATGGTGAATCGCTGGTTTCTCCTGCTGTAAGGAAAGAGCTAGGAAAATGGGAGTTGTTGTGACTGATCTAAAGAGCACTTTAAAGCAATTTTTTAAAATTTTCATATTATATCATGCCAGCAGCATGGTTCTGAGGATGGCAGTGTCTGCCTTGGGGCCAGTCCATCGCTTTGGGCCAGGCTGAAATATCTCAACCAGTATTGAATGGATTGCCAAAAAAACTTTTGCGCAGACATTCATGTTCCCCAGAGGATGACGCAGACTGACTTGGTGATATCTTGACGAGTGGGTGGGTTGCAATAAAATTCCTGCTTCTTAGAAAATGAACTGTAAACTTTGACTCCCTCACTTTACATCTAGCGTCATCATCAGGTCAACATTTCCATTTGTCCAGTACTTTGGTTTATGACTAAGTACATGCAAATTAATGACCTTCCCAGAAGCCTCAGCTGTACCATGTGTTTAGTGCTAATTAGCATGCTACACACTAAGCTGGTGAATATGGTAAACTTTACTGACCCTCTTTACAACAGCCATTTTTGACATGAATTAGTAGGCTAAACACAGGTATTACCAATTATGCTAATTAAAGCCCCATTATATTCAGGTCAAACAGAGTCAGGATGCTGCTGTTGTACATGTTGGCTCACAGGAAAGGCTTTGCTTGACTAAATGGAACAGAACTTTAATTTGTATCATTGGTAACATCCTGCTATTTCATATGAATATGGCTGCCATGACAAAGGTCTTTTGGACAAAGTCCATGCTTATGTGAGCAATTAGCTTTAAACAGTAACTTAGGTATTTATCACCCTGGACTGTATTTTTCTGTGTTTTGTGTCTTAAGTGACTAATGGGGTCAACAATTTTTGAAGCTAGACCAGTGTTGAGGGAGAGCGCTGCAGCTGGGAGGAGAAGTATGTACACTAGATTGTTATACTAAACCTGACAGCATTAAGGACACACAGTAACCAAAACAAACTAACCCATCGAGGCAGCATTAGATCAGAAAGGTAAAATTGCTGTGTTTTTTTTAATGGAGCCTGGTCACTTCGAACCTTCCGATATAGTGGCTGTTTCTGTTTAAACAAAATGTATCTTACTTTTTTAAAAAAGAGGTCTGTCTCTCTCGCGATTCTTGCCATAATGTTGTCAAACACTTATATTAACAGTCTGAGCCTGTCTGTGGCAAAAAAGCACTTTAGAGGATTTACTTTGACAATGCACAGTTGCCTGGAGGGATTACATTGCAGCTCAGTTTCGCCTGTGCCAGGTGCAGCGGCCTTTGTCAATACTGGACCAATTTAAAAAAATGTTGTTCTCATTAGTCAACTAGATTCAAAAACATAGGACAATAGATAGACAATAGGGATCCTTTAAACATCTCTTTGCCACAGTCCAGCTTCACACAGCCTCTAGCATGGCTGTGGATGTCAAATTTCTGCAGCTCTTTTTTCATAGTATGTACATGCCATAGGTTTCCGGCATGCAGGTCCTCTGTTTTATGATGATAACAGCTTCATTTATGTCCCATGTTTTGTACTTTAGTTATGTGGAAATTTGAAGAGACGTAGCAAGCCAATCCAGAAAATTTGGATCCGCATACTTCCTGTAAATTTCTGCAAACAGCCATATGATGCTTCCAACAGGAAACTGCTTAGAGCAATCAGGGGATATGATATCTAGATGGCACAGAAATAATAACAGTTTTTGTTAATGATAGGGAAGCTCATAGGTACTGTATGTAGCCGTTCTTTGTCTTGCTTTACTTCAGGAATTTTCACTGTTTCACTCCACACCCTTCAGCCTGTTGGAGAGACATGTTTTCCTACTTCACACGTACGCACACAGCTTCACGGGCAAAAGGAAATTGATCCAAGAGGTGTGGACCAGGAAGATACACATACATTTTCATGGCCACTGCTGCCTGCCAAGCCTTTGATATCTTGGAATAAATACTTGTCCATGCAAAAAATAAAAATAGGAAAAACAAGAGAGTTAAGAGGCTGTGCTTTTATCTGTGCATATTTACAGGTAAGCAGTCAGCCCAGTAAACTGATAACTTAAGTAAAGTCTTTTTTTATACATATATACCATACTTATTTCCACTTTAAAGCTATTATGTGCACAGGTGAACTACAAACCCCTATTCCAAAAAAGTTTGGATGTTGTGTAAAACCTACATAAAACCAACACTGAATGCCTGTGACCTTTGACCCTGCAAGCAGCACTGCATTAAAAACTGCAATTAAAACCCGCATTATTGTGTAAAAGATACTACATTGGCTCAATAACACTTCAGTAAACCCTTGTCAGTAAACAGAGTTTGTCGCTGCGTCTATAAATTCAAGTTAAGATTCTAATATGCAAAGTAAAAGCCATATATCAACAACATCCATAAACAGTGCCAACACTTCTTGGCCTGAGCTCATCTGTAATGGACAAAGTGGGAAAGTGTGCTGTGGCCTGACGAGTCCACATTTCAGATTGTTTTTTTAGAAACCATGGACATTGTGACCTCCAGGCTAAAGAGGAAAAAGACTTGACCAGAGACCAGATTGTGACTAGCACTAACTTCAAAAGCCAGCATCTGTGATGGTATGAGGCTGTCCAATGGGTCATTTGCACATCTGTGAAGGCCCCATTAATGCTGAATGGTACATACAGGTTTTGGAGCAACATATGCTGCTATCCATAAAAGTTCTTTTTCAGAGATACTCCTGCTAATTTCAACAAGACAATGCCAAGACAAATTCTGCATACCTTACAGCAGCGGGGCTTCATAGTAAAAGAACACGGGCACTAGACTGGCCTACCTGCAGTAGACCTGTCTCCCACTGAAAATGTGTGTTTCATTATGAAGCGAAAAATATGACAACAGAGACCTTGGACTGTTGAGCACCTGAAGTTGTATATCAAGCAAGGATGAGAAAGAATTTCACTTTCAAAACCTCAACAATTAGTGTCCTCAGTTCCCAAATGCTTACTGGTATTGTTACAAGAAATGGTGATAACACAGTGGTAAACATGCCCCTGTACTAACTGTTTTGCAACATGTTACAGGCATCACATTCAGAATTAATGAATATATTTACAAAATAAAAAGTTTTTCAGTTTGAACAATAAATATTATGTCTTTTTACAGTGTTTAATTGAATATAGGTTGAAAGTAATTACAAATCCTTGCAATATGGTTTTATTTATGTTTTACGCAGGGTCACAACTTTTTTGGAATTGGTTTTGTATTCAGACTTTGACTTACCATCTTCTGAGCACCTTCAGGACTTTCTGGGGACAAGGATTAATATGTACCTGACACAAGTGGCAGCGACAGAAGCCCGAAGGGTACACAGACAGACAGTGAAAAGGCTCACACACCTTCCTCACGAACACATTCACTCCAGAAAGCCAGAGCACATGATGTCTCACTTTAGCTCTCTGATCTTTGGACATTTTTTCCCCTTTATTCACATTTATTCTCAGCAAATCACCACTAACATGTCTAATCTTTATGCGTCACATGCCCTGTTCACATGGTCTTTTCTTCTCGTTATTACCGTTTTTTCTTTGTGCTCTCACCATTATACAAGCAGTGGGAGCTGGGTTTTTTTTACCAGCTTGCTGCATTCTTCACATGTTTGCACACAGAGCCTACACCCTTCTATTCTCATGTGTTTGTGAATCTGTGTTATTCTGATGCACTTCAAAGTTAAAATCATCTGCATGTGCCCTAAAGTAAAACCGACCCCCTGTGTCGGGACAGTTGGGTGATCTGGGTGAACAATTGCATGGCTCGGTGTGTAAATGCCAGGCCATGCTTCTGTTGTCTAATACAAATGCAAAAGGCAAGTAGGAGCTCCCATTACCCTGTGCAGCTTTTTAGTATTTTTGACACACACACACACACACTGGTTTCCTTGTCTTAGGTGCCAGTGATGACGCAGTGAGCTGTGCAGTGATGTTGGAAGTCCTCCATTCTCTGGCCAACCAGTCTACCCCTCTTCATCATGGAGTTATCTTCCTATTTAATGGTGCAGAGGAAAATATCTTGCAGGTAAAATGAAGTGACACGGACACATATTTTACACTTTGGATGTCAGAGCTAGCCTTTAAAATGTCTTCTCTCTTTCTGTCTTTCTGAATTTCTCAGTTACTTCTTACTTTTTCTCTCACTTACTCTTCATTTCTCTTTTTTCTCTCCATCAGGCCAGTCACGGTTTCATTACTCAGCATCCATGGGCCAAGCAGGTGCGGGCCTTCATTAACTTGGAAGCTGCAGGTGTTGGCGGCAAGGAGGTTGTTTTCCAGACAGGTGCTGTACCATTTGTGCTGGACAACTTGGCCTAGTTTGTTTAATGGCATGTTTTTTCTGTGTTTGTTTTGCATGTTTGTATTCTCAGTAATTGTGAAGACTTGCAAGTAAATGCAATGCTGCTGTTGCTGTTATAAAAGTGTGGAGTGTAGAGGCCATTTCACAGATGTAGTCTATCCCTGAAATGTTCAGAAACATTTCCTGCAGGAGTCCTGAGAATGTGTGAGAGAATGGATCGATACTCAGAGAAAATCTGTACCACCAATTTCCTACCTCAAGGCTGAGTAATGTTTCGGTGAAAATGCCAGTGTGGCTGTTTAGTGAATGGAAGCAGTAACATTACAGGAACAAGCATGTAAAGGGCTGCATCCGTCTGACAAAAGATGCTTCACATGGAGTGAGCAAACAAATCACAAGACTCCAACAACGACTAGAGTCACAGTGACTCCAGACATCCAATGCTCTTTTAAAGTCTGTGTAAAGCAATAATAAATGTGTTCTGAGTTTGTCACAACACAGAAAATGTGTCATTAATCACCTAGCCAAATTTGAGTTATTGAAAATTCATCAAAGATCCAAAATTAGGGTTCAAAATTGTGAAAAATGAGCAGTTTTCTTCCCTCTGAAACGCTTGGGGCATGGCCACTGTCTCAAGTGTCAAATACCACTATGAGCTCAAAAATGGATGCTCTGTCTAGCCACTTTATTAGACATACATTATCAGTGACCTACCCAAGAATCAACTTGTTCCTCTCAATCTGCAACAAGATGGTATTTTTTTAAATTCTGAGTCAGATTGTTGGAACGGACGTGAGCGATAACTGCCAGGCTGATTTGGTCTGAAAGAATTGCTGAAGTGGTGGGTTAACGAAAAGAACCGGTCACCGCTAATGCTAAATGCTAAATGCTAACTCACTTCAGTTTATATAGTGTTAGGAGGCTATGGCTTCATTGTATCACAGACATTAATGTGCCTTTTAATGTATTAAATGCATGTTTCTGATTAAAGTAGATCACACAAAAACATTGCTTATCCTGCAAACTTGTTGAATATTAAATACGTTACAAGAGCACTACACAAAAACAGCCCCTCGCTCAGCATGTTCCTTTAAAAAATATTTTCCACCACATGCAAATACGTCTAGCCTAGCCCCACCTTCTTTTATTGCAGCATTGCTATGGGATGTTGGAAAAGGCACAACATGGGAATGTTCCTGAATGTAGCTGCATGTCAGAATAGTGAAAATCAGCAGCAGTGCCTGAAAGTGTATCCCCGTAATTTATCTGGAACTATGTGTGAAAAAGGTCTAGTTTTGGATTATATACTGCACCTGCAGTATACTGTGTGCACAATATGTTTGCTTGTTACATCCTTTTACCTTCTGGCAGCTGCCACTGTTTGATATCTATATGGATTAGTACCTGATTATGTGGTAAAGAGAGCAAGGGGTAGTGTTAAAGAACCCTGCTGATGTACCCTTTCTACAGAATGATTATTCTTCATCCCAAAATGTAGAATAGTAAGATAACTTTATAATATATAAAATATCCTGGAAACTTTCTTCTGTTACTCCTCAAAAGGTCCGGAGAACCCGTGGCTGGTGCAGGCCTACGTTCATGCAGCCAAACACCCCTTCGCCTCTGTGGTTGGCCAGGAAGTGTTTCAGAGTGGCATCATCCCCTCTGACACCGACTTCCGCATCTACAGGGACTTTGGTAACATCCCAGGTAATGCTGAATGATCCTCAGAGTGAAGTGTAGAAATTAGTCATGTGTTATTAGTCAAGTCTGAAGCTTTTCTTTGTCAAACTCTTAAATAAAAATCCACCAGATGTTTAAAATCTTATTCTGTATATATGTGTATTTCTTTTTTCAGGCATTGACCTGGCTTTCATTGAAAACGGTTTCATCTATCATACCAAGTACGACACTGCTGACAGGATCCTGACAGACTCAATACAGAGAGCCGGTATGCAAATTAACACACATGCATCCAGGTATACCTACAATTAATCTGACTCATCGATGTACACTGCGAGTATGGCGCCTGCCATTGGTTGCTTAGTTTCAGTTGCCATTGCAGTATTCGCTATCTACATTTTCAAAGTCCCCAGGAAACAACAATAACCACTAAGATAGAAACCTACACTCTGGAAATGGCTAATTAGCACCTGTGTTGCTAATGGTACAAATGTAAATAGGCTAGCAGCTGTTACCTATTCTTTTGCAGGGATTTAAGCATTTTAATGCCAGGGTTCACTTCCCCATGTGCAAATGTTTTACCAAAACAAGTTTCCCCTGGCGCTGTTTTGCTGGGATACCGATCGCTGCACCCTGGGCTTAGCTCTGCCCAAGTCGTCTGTGATTGGTTTAGAGAAATACAAACAAGTTTTTTTTCTTTATAGCAAAATATCAATGTGTGGAGCCAGACCTTAAGCGCTGAGTGCTGTGGAGAGAGGTCTGGCTATGCAGGGCTAACCCACTGTACATTAGGGGTAGGTGGTATAAACGGTATAAAAAATACACCCCTATGAATTTACCCTGTCGTATGAATTTTTTATTATAATGTGCTGACTGGTAGAGTCTTCACTTTGCTCGACTAATTATCAGCTAATTATCTGGAAAAGTGACAGCCCATGCTGCTTTGTTTTGAAACAAGCAAATGGCTTAACACACTGCAAAGTCGAGCTAGCACTCTATACTTGTGTGAGGTGGTGGATGTGAGACCGTGGAGACCATTCTCTCATTGCTTTCTTTGCTCCTTGAGTTATAGTCCCTTGGTTCACTCTCTCCGTTGTGGCCTCTCTACTGACTTTGCTGTGTGTGTGTGTTTGTGTGTGTGTGTGTATGTATGTGGAGGAGGAGGTGCTCCAACACAGCGAGCAGGGGGAGAGGCTGCAGCGTGATAAGTTACACCAAAACGTTAGAAGAACCAATAATATCAGAGTCTTGCCACATTTTTATGCAGCAAACTAAGCTAAGCAGATTTCATACAGACTGCTTTGGTTAAGCTTGTTTGTACAGGCAGAAAACCAAAATCTACAAATCATGTCAGATAACGGTGGTTACAAGGGGTCGTAATACTTGATATAACAGAGAGAAGATATTTGTAGTTTTTTTCTACTTATTGTTCCAGTTTTGAACATTAAATGTACTTAAAATACCTCTACTATGTAATGTGAAATATGTCGTAGTAATATTGTTAAGAGTACAGTAATACTATAGCAGTGCTTGACCCCTTCAGAAACATTTATATTGAAATTTTTAGAAAAAAGAAATATACGGTGATATATACTATTACTGTCCATACTTCAGATTATACTGTGATATAAATTTCAGGCCATACTGCTGCCCAGCCCTATGCAAAACGTTCTGCCTTTCTCTCTGCTCCACTAGGTCTCTCCCACCAAACCCACAAGTTTGAAGTAGGCAGTAGGAGTCAGTTGCCTTGCGAAAACAGCCAGTAGGAACGCCCTCTTTCTAAAATGACACGTGATTGGTCAAAGTCTCCCATCACAAGCTAGATTTTCAAAAGCCTGAAAACAAAGCTAAGAGGTGGTGCAGAAGTGTAGTTTTGTCTCAGACCACTTTAATTCCAATTTGCTGAACCATTATCATGGAATTTTGCCCAATTATGCCAAAAATAAACTGCCTACCCCAGGTTTAACAAATAGATTCAGTTGGTGGGTGTGTCTGTCCGTCTCTCAAGGAGAAATCGGTCACTGCAGCAGTAGACTGGTGTGGTAAAAACAGCTGCCAACATTGTTTTTCTGTCGCAGACACAAACGCATGCTATCCAGTTGTGCTTTATCCCCTGGTTTCAGGCTGGTCAGCACTCTGCTGATCTCATTATTTCTCCGAGAACTCAGAAATGCATGCATACATCGTGGACACAGACATTTACTGTTGCACTTGCCCTCATTTACCTTGGGCATCTGTGTTGCTGAATTATTTTGCTTTGCTTAGCAGAGAATCCAGTCATTCAGCACTAAAAACCTGAGACAGTTGGCATCTTTCCTCTCTCCCTCAGCAGCTACTGGACATCTCCCTCCTCTTCTTCTGTGTACAGTAACTCACCGTGAAAGGCATGAATTATTAGAGAGAGAAAGTGAGATTTCAGAGGGAGGCAGAAGGTATTTTTAGTCTGTAGAGATGAACAGTTTTGTAAGGTGGAGAGTAGGTACAGCACAGGGGCAGTGGATACAGATGCACCGCTAGCTCTGCTCTGTTGATGCCTGTGATGATGAACAGCAGGTTTTTGGCCTCCTTCACATCTCCTACTTCACATATCTGCCTTTGAGCAAATTGGGGGAAGGGTGCAAGGCTAGCATTGCTCACTTTTGTTCAAATGTAGCCTGGATCTGTTTGCAAAGATGATGTTATGTAGATTTATTTAACAAGAACATGACAATATGACTCTTATAAAGTGGAATAAAGTGATTGCATAGGAGTTTTCAATTTTATCTTATCATTACTTTTGTTTTGTCATAATTAAGTTCAGACGAGTTGTGTGTGAATCTCAAACCAGATTTGTGTAGCTAAGCGGCGAAGCCAACATGAACAAGTAGATATTGTACACTCACATAGTTGTTTACACTTTTAGGCCACAGTGAGCCTACCAGGCGGAAGAACAATGGAGCTTTGTCTCGTCTGTGTGTTTGTGTGTGTGTGCTGTGCAGACATGCGGGCAGCAGTACATAGAGCTGCAGCAGATAAAAGAAACTTAGCCTCAGGCCAACACGGCGACCTCTTACCGATCCTTCACGTTGCCAGATTTCTCATCTACATTCAACATCATGATTGTAGCCAGCTTCATGGAAAGTCCTCTATGTGTCCTATGTACCCATGTTTAACAGTTGTGTAACTACAAGAGGTCATAAATCACACACGCCCTCAGACACATATTCACCATCATACTCTTTTACACACACACTACCTCTTGGGACATGAATTATATTTGCTCACACACATCATACTATTTCACAAGTACCATTGCTCACACATAGTAGTGTATGTAAAAAATAACAGTGGTGTGTAAAATAATTGTGTGTGTGGGTGAGATTGTGCATCTTCTCTTACATGTCCTGTTATGGGAAAAGCTTGGTATAATGCAATTATAAAGCTGTGTTTCCACCGCAAGAATTTTTCCCAGGGTCGAGGAACTCTTTGGAAGAACTCAGTGCATTTTGACCACCGAGACCAGGGTCTAAATTAAAGCGATATTCCACCGCTGAGTAATAGTCCACTCAATATGTACTCACCCCTATGCCGATATGAAGATGGGTGAAGATCTTCAGTTCACAAAACAATCCTGGAGTTTCAACAGAAAACAGGGTTGCAGCTAATGGCAGTGATTGGAGACCAAATGTAAATGTAAAAAAAAAAAGAACACAAAACAAACACAAAATGCACTTGCGATATTTTCACACATGATATACAAAGAGATATACGAAGTCTTGCGA
>JAJHUR010138161.1:43699-120665 GCA_027495735.1 Lutjanus campechanus
CAAGTAGACTTACCATCGCGCATGCACAAATGGGTAGTTGATCCGGTAGTGGCATATATATAGATATGTATAATAAAGGCTAGATGTCTTAAGGCGGAGTCTCTAACGGCTTCACCGGGTGGCCATCTTACCCCAGGCAAGCTCTCTGGCGGAGTCTGTGGTATGTGAAGGAAGGTGAGTGATCTGCACAAACGTAAATACTCGTATCTTGCTGAAATCTTGACGCATTTACAAACGGTTTGGTTTCTTACAAACATTATTAACGTGGCTACAATTCTGGATGTTTGACCGGAAGTGTAACATAATTATCCATAAGTGCAGTGTTACAACTACACCTCTGACATTTATAACAAACCAAACCGTTTGAAAATCGGTAGAAAATTGAGCAAGTTATGGTTTATTTAAAAAGTATGCACCACTACAACACAATGTTATGGGTGAGCCAGCTGACTGTGGCAAGATGACCGCCAGTGCGGACGTGCGATTGCATTGGCGCGGAGGAGACATCTAGCCTTAATTATACATATCTATGTATATATTCCCTTCTTTCTCTAGTGTGTTTGCTCATGCAAAATGAAACGCGATTAATATAGATTAAAAATGAATGATATTTAATCGTGATTAATCGAAATTAATCCACAGTAACCCTGTGATTAATCTGATTAAAAATTTTAATCGTTTGACAGCACTAATCTTCACCCATCTTCACATCGGCATAGGGGTGAGTACATAGAATGGATGATCTTTTAAGAGTGGAATATCGCTTTAAGTTGCAGGGATGTTATTTATCCCTCCCGTGTAGTACTTTGAAATAGTACAGGAACTTTGGGGGTGGAGCTTGTAGTGCTGAATATGTCTGCTTGATTAAGAACTTGCAGCATTTCATTTCAGCCATCATTTTATAATGCATCTTTGTTGTATAGTCTTGCGCAAAAATTACTTGTAAAAACAACTGTCACCTTTTCATAAATCAGTTTACTAATTTGACTAATCTTCAGGATTCTTAAGACCACGGTGGAAATACAGACAAACCCAATCTGAGGGAACCTTTTAGTTAATTGAGAAGTAGTGCCTGGGACTAAAACTTCTGGGTACTTTGGGCAGAAATGTGGCTGTACTTTCCGAAGGTCACAGAAGAAAGCATACGACAAATACACAGACAATGCAGTCCAGGCCTCAAAAATTATGTATAAAAACAGCTGTTACTTTTTCATATGTCAGTGGACTAATTTGCCTGATCTTTGAGGGTCTGTAGACTGCAGTGGAAATGCAAATAACAACGGGCTGAAGGAACCTTTTCAGTTCCTTGAAAAGCTACTCCTGGGACTAAAACTTCTGGGTACTTAGGGTGGAAATGTGGCTGAAGAGTTCTATTGTGTGTTTGAGAGATTTGTAGTGTATGTACTTTGCAGGATAATGCTGTTTTTTAAAAAGCAAGTATAAATTACAGCATGAATTGTCAATCATTATTAAGAAATATTTGGTGATATAACTGCTTAGTACACAGTAACAGGCTACTATCTACTTTGTTTAATTATTTACATGGTGTTGATGTGCGCACAGTTTTATTGCTGCAGAAAATACTGTCTGGGTGGAATGGCAGTGTAGCCTGTTCCTGCTGGTCAGAAGGTTATACTGAGTCATCAGTAAACTCCGCCTGCTGCATATGATGTGTCAGCTCTATAAAAGATGATCCTTTTTGTCATATGATAGGGAATTTAACACTTTCACATTGAGTTATGTGAACCATGTTCTTTCCTCTAATTGTGGGCATAGAATTACAAATACTGGAAACTGAAAACCACAATAGAATAAACTCAGCGTTTGCTCCCTAGTTTGTCCATTTCCAAGAATTCATATGGTTTAACTTAAAAGAGCTTGTTGTGTTGAACTTTAGCTTTGAACTTCTTCACCTTGACACTCTTCCTGTTTTCAGGCGACAACATCCTGGCTGTCCTGAGGTACCTGGTCATGTCAGAGAAGTTGGCAGATTCCTCAGAGTATCGGCATGGCAACATGGTATTTTTTGACCTGTTAGGCGTAGTTGTTGTGGCTTACCCTGCCCGTGTTGGCACCATCCTCAACTACATGGTAGCCACAGCCACATTCCTCTATCTGGCCAAGAAAGCTTCACTGCCAGGCAATGGAGGTAGGTCGCCGTTTCCTTCGGTGGATGTATGTTATGTCATTTCCTGTGCTGGCTGTGGAATGTGTGTTTTCCTCTTTGTGGCTGATTCGAGTGTTTTTCGTGAATAATAAATTAAATAAACCCAAATTGTGGAGCCAAATACAAATTTTAAAATTCATTTAATTTTTGTAGAGAAGAGTTGGATGACATGTTTACGGTTTGTCTCCATCTCTCTCAGGTGGTCGCTATGTTCGAGATCTGGCCTGTGCCACAGGTGTAGCAGTCTTGAGCTGGTTCGTCACCCTGCTGTCAGTGCTGATTGTTGCTCTGATCGTCACTCTGCTGGGACGCTCCATGTTTTGGTACAACCACTTCTATGCCTCTATCTGCCTGTATGGGACTGCTGCTACGGGCAAGATGATCCTTATTCACACGCTTGCCAAGAACCTGTACTTTGGAGTAAGTGGAATTTTTAATGTTGGAATTCCTTTAATGGTGTAGCTCGACATTTTGGGAAATGCATTTTAGGATTAGGCAATACGTTAAGATTTTCCAACTGGACACGTCAGCCCAACAACTGGTGATTGCTGATGTAGTTTCAGCTGGGAGATGTGCGCAAGCAGCCCATTTGTTTTTTTGTTTTTTTTGTCTAATAAATAAACAAACAAAACAAACTTACAAAATGTCTCAAAGGTAATACTCTTACACCTATTTTCCTTATGAAACAAAAATGCAACCATACGTCTTCCCAATTCAAGTTCCTCTCTTTTACCAAACTAGCTTAATTGCCTTGGTGGTAACTCATCTTAAAACCCACTTCACTCAAATGTGACAGAAACAAAACAAAACTCACAGCAAAACTTTCCACTTTTCCAACTATCACCACACCGATTCAATCAAAACGAACCCTTAATACACTGAGTTCACTGAGTTGAAAATATTCTGGCTCTACACACTGTTTTTCCCTGCTGCCCCCTGCTTTTTTTCTGGCTGGTTTTGTGCTACTGGGTTAGCTTGCTGAATTAGACGCTCATTTGTTCTTCAGAGGCAGACCATTAAAAATAAGCAAAATAAATCGCCCAGCATTAATGCTTGTATTTGCTGTCTTGCAACCAACTTGTTTCTCTACCTCTAAAGGTGCTGCTGCTGCTTCCAGTGTTTATGCTAAGCTAAACTAAGTTGAGCTAGCCATCTCCTGGCTGCATCTTCATGTTGAAGGGACAGATATGAGGATGGTATCAATCATCGTATCTAACTTGGGGCAAGAAAGCAAATAAGTGTAATTCCCAACTTTACTGTCCAAATTTGGAAAGTGACTTTAAAAATCAGACTATGTGTACATGCGTAATTTTAAATACAGTACAGGTTTCTGGTCTGTTTTGCTTAATTATGTCTTGTAGGCCTGTTTGGCCTGGGCACATTGTTTGTGCATGACACAATAATAAAAAATATTCATTCATACAGTCAACAGTAAATGGGTGCTAAATGCTTTGTAATTTTTCCCAATAAAATGAAAATATTTCAAGGACAGTATCTACCAGAGGTAGTACGTCAAGTACGTCTCAAGTCTCTTCACTCAAGTCCCAATTCAAGTCTCACATCAAAATGAACGAAAACCAAGTCAAGTCCCAAGTCCTAAACTTTGAGTTTCGAATTGTGAACAAGTCATGATCTGTTTCTCACCAAATATTGCCATTATAACAACAGAGCCTCAACTTACTGTTCTTCGCGCAGTGTCAAATGTCGAACAAAGTTGGAAATTGTTGGTATAATTGTTTCGATGCTGTTAACATTAGTTGAGTAAGGAAATGAGTCAAGTCATGAGTCATTGTAGTTAAGTCTAAGTCGTGTTGCAAGTTTTTATTTTCTTGAGCTTAAGTTAACACCTCTGCTGATTACTTGATGGTTTTACACACGGGTTTTATAGTGGTGTATTTTTGAGTTTAGTTTGAACTGTAAGTCCAAATTAAAGACTATTTTATAAACAGCACAGACCACATTATGCATCACTTTAGACAATGTCACTTCTTTCTAAAACACAGTTGTACTGCAAACTTGAATGGGAAAATGATGTTTATCACAAGTCTAGGCCAAGGCTGGTGTTGAAAAGTTTTCTCACTTGAAGCTGAAAGAATGTTAACCAGCTTGACTTTGATTGATATCTTTAACGATATGTCACGTACAGTGAGGTCAAATTCCTCTCAGACTTCACTCCTTGGTGCATTTTTTTTTTCATATTGTTTTATGTAAAGAGGAGGTCACATTATTTCCTCATCATGAGATATCATGATGAGTGGCTGACCTCACTTTAAACTGGGACTAAAGTGCAGAGAGGAGAAGCCAGACAGTTCCTCTTCCTCCATGGTGATTACAGGACAGCAGATCTTTGTGTGTGTTTGTGTGTGTGTCATGAAACTGTAGAGGTGTCAGAGTGGCAGTCGGCTGTCGTGCTCATTCACTTAAGTATTGTCTACTGCTGAGAGACAATTGACCTGTCTCACTGTGGTTTTTGAGGAGGGAGTATCTCATGACTTTCCAGCTATCAAATGTTAGCACCTCTGCCTGCTAATAGCAAGGCCTGATCTTGCATTTCCACAGGCAATGTTGGAGACTTGGTACACACAGCTAATGGCAGTGCAACATTTTATGAAAACGAGGTGATTCACCTCAAGGGGCTTTTCCTTCAATAAAGTCAAATAAATATAATATATATGTCTCTTTCATAAAACTTTATCACAGAAAATTGCTTTTTATCTGGAGCTAACCACATTATGAACTCTGGTTTCTCATGGCCATATTCTGGAAAGGACACAGTCGAACCTTTCTCCCAGACCACTAAAGGCTTCATCTCAAAACCTCTTTTGAAAGAGCAGAATATATCTCACTTCAAATGGGACTTTCTTTGACAAAATAGTATAGATGTGACCGGCAAGTTTCATTTAACAGAGCAGACAGAAATTATTCAAGTAGATAAAATGAACAATGCCTACATAACAACTCTACAAAGTGCTACAAAATGCTTGGTCAGTTTTGTATTCTGGTTCAGTTGTTCTGTGGGGGATATTTTTCTTGCTCATTCATATTCATTTATTTGGTCATTCTTATTCATGTGTAAGTAATCATGTTTAATCATTTTAATATATTTTTTTAAATAAATAGACTTTATCTCCTCCTGTGCAGATAGGAGAAAATGTAACTGCCAGTGTTTTCAGACAAACAGTTAATTTTGTGACAAGTCTCAAGAGCACAAAATAATGGAATCAGATCTATGTAGATAAAAAGTGTTGATGGGAGTCAACTCAACTTTAACTTTATCTGTCCCTGGAGGGCAATTGGTTACGCAGCTAGGCATAAGTAAAACTCACAATAGGAGTATGTGATAATCTAAAAATCAATGTACAACTCTGTTTCCTGGGACCACCTTGGTTTTGTTGTGCCTTTGAGACTTGCAATAAAACCCAGTTCACATAGAACTGCTTTGTGCTTAATTGTGACAACAAATCGCGTTGCAGAGGTTCTACCCCATTTTAAGATTCTCCTCACCGCAGTTCCCAACCTTTTTTATGTTTGATATACCCCCGCAGCCCCGTCACATTAATTCAATTACCACTTCATCAGCAGCATCCATCATGTTCCAGATGTGCTACTTAATATTGAATTTTAACTGAATATAATTTAAATGATGTAAAATGAATAATAGTTGAAGTTACATACATTTTTAAGTCAATGGAATTCTTAGTGATTTCTTCGGTCAAGTTTGCATTTGTACTCTACTTCCATCTAAATGTGACAGTCTGTTCCAACCATTTATCGACTACTTTTAACTACTTACTTTAACCATTTGTCCACTACCTTTAGCTAACTCTATCAACTCTTTATCCATTACTTTTAGCTAACCTCTCTGCTTGCGTGCTTGTAAAATTGTTCTGGTGTTATAGCTGCCTCAATATATAGATATTTTCTTTATTATTAAATCATAAATTATATTTTATCACATATTTTACCACAGTATTTCCACAGACTCCTTGGCAATTACTGAAATATTTCCTGAGGTACAAGTGCCCCTGTTTCGGAGTCACTGTTTTGGTTTAGCAGGAGGCACTTAAATCTTAAGCTTTTTCCTCCAAAAATACATGAAGAGAGTTGCCTGAAATGATGATCTCTGTGTGGCTGTAGTCCCATATGAATCAATACCAGAATCCGCTGTACAAAGGTCCCCGTAGACACTGGGGATTTATTTATGTGGTGGTGATGGGAGACCAAACACTGCTGTATAGATTTGTTATGTGTAAGTCTGTGTGTCGACTTTCTATGTGGGAAAAGAGCTGGGTGAATGTCTCTCAGTGAAGCCTTGATCTTGATGTTCATTTTAATCCAACAATACTGCCTACTGTACTTGTGTGCAAGCTTCTCAATCACCCTACAGTAATGCATAGTAAATCAGGTCAGTGAATTCTTCCTGCAATAGAAGCGTTTTTTCCCAAAACCATTTTCTTTGGTTTTGTGTTCCTTTTTTGCTTTATAGTTTAAGTTTCAGGATACAACAGCGGTCATTGTGAAGAGTTCCTCTTGAACTGGGAAGTACCAAATCATATCATTGATTATTTGTTCCTGTTTAGAGTTTATCCAGAACAGTCATGAGATCGGCTTATTACTGTGATACACCGATTATTTTTGTCTACATTGTGATTATAAAGGCTAAGAAATAGAACATTAAAGGAAAAAAATATAGACATTACTTTGTACTGACATCCAGAATAAACACAAATAAACATGAGCCTGTCAACAAAATTGAATATAGAGAAAAATCTGTTCTAATGAAGGTGATGAAATATGTTGCGTCACATCAAGATAAATGATGACATTAAGCTGGCCAGTCTCTGAGAAAGCCTTGATCTTCTTTCGTGTATGTTGAGCTGCTGTGTGTTTTTTCCATGCAGGGCGTGCGTTTGGTGGAGCTGGGTGATCTCTACTTTGACGTGAGCTTGTTGCTGTGGTGCTGCAGCCTTGTGTGGTTGACCCAGCAGGGCCTGTGTTCAGCCTATGTGCCCATGCTAATGGTGGCCTTCCCTCTTGCCACCAGACTACTGCTGGCAAAAGAATTTAAAAATAGAGGTAAATACTTAACTTTATTCACAATGAATGTTTATTTATAGGCAAATCAAGAATACTAGAAATTAGGGCACATAATTAATTTGAAGTAGAATGAAGTTGATAGAAACTGACTTTGTAGATGGACACTTACTATACCAGAAGGTACTGATAATCAACCAAAGTCAAGAGATAAAAGTATTGTTATTACAAAACCTGCTTTGCTCTTAGCAGTAAGATCAAAGTAGGCCACTGTAAGCCATTGTTAGATCATCTTATTGAGATTTCTTTAGTTTAAGAAACTGGTGCTTGCTCAGTACAAGAGTAGTAGTTAAGTATTTCTCTAACCACAGCAATTACTGGTAGTAAATGGAGGTTAACCGACTGCTTTTGGCTATGGCGAGTTTTCTAACAGCTCCTGAAAACCCCTTTCCAACTGTGAAATCGAGGGAGCTGTGTCTGATAGTTTTTGTAACTTTCCAAAGCAGGTGATCTGCCAATTAAGCCCACTTATTACCCAGGTGTGCAGAAACATACGAATAGGAAGTTCCTTTCTGTACATGACATGACATGGGCTTGTTTAGACTTGAACCAACCAGATTCAACCAATTACATCATGAATTCCACCTATCACCCAATCTTCCACTTTTAGCAGCACAGACCTCAAGATTCATTAGTTAGCTAGCTAGCAACAGTATGGGTACATCACTGTGTCAAATCAAACTCGTCCTAATGTTATGTCCAGCCTGCCTATCCTGTTTCATTTGGAAATATGTCATGATATGGAAGCTACATACTCTCAAATGCAGTCTAATCCAGGCTTTAATTAATCCTCTATCCCTATAGTTCTTCGAGAGAGATCAGGGAGGTCATGTGCTGCTGTTTGATCTGACAAATAGTAACCTCTCCATCTTTGTGCAGGAGCATCAGTGAAGTACAGCGTGCTCTATCTGTTGGGCCTGGCGTTGCCGTATGTCCACTTCATGTTCCTCATCTGGGTGGTGTTTGAGATTTTCACGCCCATCATGGGTCGCAGCGGCACAGAGATACCTCCTGAGGTGGTGCTGGCCTCCCTGGTCACCCTGGCAACCATCTTCCTCTCCTCATTTTTTGTAAGTATTCCCACATTATGTAAAGCAATGAACAGCAAATCTGGATTTTGTGTAGGTCAGCAGAATCACCTTGACACACTGGGCGTGAAAATGCAGTTTTATGGTTTTGGTCAAACAGTGTTTTGTTTGAGTAGTTTATTGACATTAGCTGTTTGACTTCAGATAAGTAAAGCAACCAAAATCTAATGTAAAACTCCAGATTGTGTAGATCGTTTTTCCACTCTAGTAACATATTTTTCTGTCTGTCTCAGCTGCATTTCATCTATTTGGCGCGCAGCACTAAGTGGATCCTGGCTGGTCTGGCCTCAGTCTTTGTCGTCATGTTGCTGTTGGTGTCCTGTGGCCTCTTCTTCCCCTATTCAGGCAATCCAGACAGCCCACGGCCAAAAAGAGTCTTCCTGCAGGTTCAAAGTCACAACACACACACAAGCACAAATATGGACACAAAAGCACCACATTTTCACCAGTCCTTCAGTACATAGGAGAAAAAATTCTGTTCATTTGTGTTTTCCACTTTATTCCACTTTATAATACTTTGCTAGTTTTGTAAAAAAAAAAAAAAAATGTTAAATTGAATGAGAAACACGGTGCAACAAATTGCTGTAGTAAAACTTTGCTGTGAGAAAAACAAAAGCAGAGGGCCAAATATGTTTGGATGAGAAAATGGTTGGGGAGTCGCGGTCAACACCGTTGTTTGTCAACACCGTCAGCTGCACAGCTGCTCCTGTTGTCTTGTAGACTTGTTTCTCTCATTGGCTATTCTGGCCCTGCTTGGAAAGTACTGATATAATCATCCAGATTTTAACTCCTAAATATCAAACATGTTTGAAAATTATCAGGGCCGATGACCCTGCAAGCAGGTCATGAGGTTTAAGACTGGATGTGCAAACCCCCTCACATTACCAGATAATCTGATTTCTCCTCTGGTTGTGTGGAGGGGTTAATCTGAGGTAAATCAGCCCCAAACTCCAGTGGTTTGAGCGCAGCTTTACTTAAATGGAGAAGAAAAAATTCAATATAAATACTTTTGATGCTGCTTTACAATTATCTAGCATTTTTTGTTTAGTTTTTTTTTTAATCTGGTCTCAAGTGACCATCCTGCAGTGCAGATCCTACTTGCAAAATGATTGCAATCTCTTATTTGGTTCAGGTAAAATGCAAACCTCTTATATAAGATGTTTTTTGTAACTGGGACACTGCACACCATGACATCTTTCCACACATTTTTGATTGGACAAAAAAAAAAATCAACCACCTGCTCATGTAAATCACAGAAAACCTCATTAAATAATTCTGGCATGAGTTGAAAATCAGGGAAAAGGTTGAAAGAAAATGTATGCTTAAAAGCAAATTGCTTAATTTTTAAAAACTGTTTTATTTTCCAACCCCCCCCCCCCCTTCAGCACACGACACGGACCTTCCACAATCTCCAGGGCCAGGTGGAGAGCCGGGACTCAGGCCTGTGGATCAACAGTTTTGACTACACGGGCATACAGCACGTCACTCCTCACGTCCCGGAGATCAATGACAGTGTTCGCACCCACTGTAGTGAGGACAGACCCTTCTGTGGTTACCCCTGGTTCCTGCCTGTGAAGTTCCTCAGCAAGTCAGTAACACAGCCCCCTAACTTTGTTTTCATTTGTTTAATGTTATTGACTTCATGTGTACATTTTTCATACTTTGTATTCTTCCTCACCTGAAGTATTATGCTATATGCTGCAGGAAGAACTGGTACCTTCCTGCTCCAGAAGTGTCCCCCAGCTCTCCAGTTGAATTCAGCCTGGTGTCCAAAGAGGAGACCAGCTGGGGGACGATCAAGATGACCTTCAGAGTAAAAGGTCAGGAGTGCTTCATGTGGCCAACACAAATCTAGATAAGTTATCTGTCATTGGGTCACATGCAGAGATAAGAGACAAAATATATTTAAAAAAAACTTGCAACTTAACTTTGACTTAAACACCATGTGACTTCAATTGGACTTGGACTTGAGCCATGTGACCAATGCAGGAGAATCTTGGCTGCATGTTCACAGACAGAGCAGCAGGCTGAGCTGACTGGATAATAAAGAAAATATTCAGTTTGCTTCATTTTTGATCTTGAAAACATTAATGGTCAAAATATACTTACCACAAGGTCAGTTTGGTAGCTGGTCAGAAGCTTTCAAGGCCCAAATGCAGTCAGATGCATATGTTTTGAAGTACACCTGTTGTTTTCAATGGCTGAGCGCACACCAAAAGTATGACGCATGTCAAACTGCCTTGACACCCCTACTCTGTCTCGATTTTGGAACATCAGATGAGGACCTATGGATAGAAGTGTCAATGAGATATAAAAACTGGTTTTGATCATCAATCCTATTTTTATTGTACAGATCCGTACAATATGAACTGCACCGCAGACTTCAGTCTCTATTACAGTGACACAGACAGATCTGCATTTTATACGCTTGTCTCCTCTATTAAACGTCTGTCACTGTGCTGCAGTATTATTAACTATGATAACTGTCCAGATGCTGTCTCTCCTTCTTCATCTCCTTGATGTTTTTTCATGTTCAGGTTTGCTGTCTACTGTAGTGCAAAACATTCTTAATTTGTTGCTATTGTGCACTATTTAGTATGATGCCATCACATAGATTGACCTGAAACAACACAATAGAACACAATATTTTATTAAATAACTAAATTGTTGTTAATAATAATACCAAACAAATAAATATATACACATAAATAGCAAACCTTTTCCTGAAATACTCCTGGCTCTCTGCACAGGGGGGCTTACCATTAGACAAAGGTTGGCATTTGCCATAGGCCCCAAGCTACCAAGGGCCCCATAAAACACCTCATAAACTCATGGTTAAGTTGTTGTTGTTGTTTTACTTTTCTTTAATTGTGTTTTTCTAAATATCGATACACTAAAATGGCATCAGAATGTTTAACTCATGAGAATTTCAGGGTCTCCCCACTTGGACTAACTTTCCTAATAACTTACTGTGCATCTGTGAAAATGATTCAGAAAGACTGTAGCGGTGTACAGACTTATGAGCAACAACACAAAGATACCCAAACAGTGCTGAAAAATGGAGGAAACAGAAGGATACTAAAAGACAACACCCAACCCAGCCACAGCCCGTTTACTCCGCTGCTGCCTGGCAAGAAATACAGAAGTATCCGCTGCAACTCCTCCAACTTCAGAACAGCTTCTTTGCTGAGGCTGTGAGACTTGTCAATTCATCCTCTGCACTCCACCATGAATAAGAGTTTATTTATGACTTATTATTTATTCAAAGATTGAAAAAGGGAGAGAACAAAGGAAGTGAAGGTCCCCATGCCTGTGTTTGCCTTAGGCGCCAAAATGACTAAATCTGTCCCTGGTTCTGTGGTGTTGGCATTTCAAATCTGATGCAGTGCACCACAGGAGCATCAATTGTCGCGTGACAGTTACGGCTTTCAGTGTGTTTTTGTTTTGGCTTTCAATCATATCAGATGATCATCCACAGCAGGAGTTTGTGCAGTTGTCATGAGAATGTAGATGTTCAAGGTTTTTGAGCACTCTATGGACATCTTAACTCTTTTGTGTTGGCTTGAAAAAAAGGAAATTTGAACAATGCATTAACAATGAATTTGCGATTCCATCACAACTGGGCATACGTCATCTGCTGAGGAAGATCACGTGATGCTCAAAAATTCCAGAACCACAGAATTATTCTTACACTTCTTGCACATATTACACAGAAAAGTGTCCATATTTGTCATGAAGATATTTATTATGGTACATTAAGCTTTTGTTAGAATTTCAGCACATTCAGTTTTTGGTCATCTCCTGTCTTGTCCTTGTCCTGTTCAGGTCCCAGCCACATGTCTCTGTACCTGATGCCTCACCGGGGAGCCAGCCTCTCCACCTGGTCCTTCGGTGACGGGACGCCTCAGTTTGACCTGAGTGGAGAATATTTTGTCTTCTATTCTCATGGCCTTGACGCCCCCACATGGACCTTCTGGTTTGAAATACAGGTACTGTATGCAGCTAAAGGAGCAGTCTGTGCTTTTTGTATTTATTAACATTTCATATTTTGGCTGCTCTGTTGTGTATTTTCTTCTTGTGAATTATTCAAACTGCCTTCTGTTTTCAGTGAGAGGAGGTAAACTGTGAAAGCATCAGTGTTGGTCACCTTGAAGAAAAACTATGATGGAAAAAACTTTTTGAAAGTGGTTTAATTAATGTTAAATATTGAAAGTATCACTCAGTGATGAAGATTTATGTATTTAAATGATTAGTTCTACATTTTTGGAAATATGCTTATTCAGTGTAAATTAGTTGCAGTGTCTCCATCAAAATTGAAAATTTTAACCGAATTTCAAGTAAATCAGCAAAAGAAAATGCATATGAATGCCTGTTTCCGTCCACTACTGTTATGCGGTTATTAGGTGATTGATCGGGATAAACAATAGGTGGTGCCAATTCTCATATCAAAAAAACATAATGCCATTACAGAAGAAGAGGGTGCAACAAGATGACGAAATTAAGAGTGCCAGTTGAACCTCAAAAAGTGAAAAACAATGTAGAAAATAGGACAGAAATATAACATTTCCGTTTGTTCATGTATCAATGCAGTGAAGGTTATATCAGATCTGTGTGGCCCAATCATGGATGTATTATAGAGTAGGGCTTCCCTCTGAAATTCAAAGATTCGAATTATTAGTTGGAAACCCCTCAGTCGACTGCAATTCTTCCAGTCGAACATTTGTTTGTTTTTTTTCCTTTGTCAGTCAGTGCATTGGAATAACAGGATAAAACAGATAGAGGCGTACAAAATGCACAGGGAGACAATTTCAATGAGGAACGAAGGGGAATCATACATCATAAATATATTTTTATATTTGCTGTTGCACTTTTTAAAAACATCCAACCAGGTGACGATGCATAACGTCTGCAATGCTGCTGCAGCCTGGGGGAAAAAAGGCTCTGCAGGTCCACTGATTTCATGACTGAACTACAGGAGGATGCACACTTTTACTTTGTCTGACTGTGAGATCACAGATGTTGAGGACAGGCTTTAAAACGCGAGTCTTACTGGTGAAACATACACTTGTAGGCTGATATAGGAATTTAGTGTGTCACATTGAACTGAAAAAAGGAACAAAACTTTCAATATTCGTATTGTGCAGCCAATTCTGATTCAACAGAAAAAAATGTTGGTCGTGTATTGCCCTATTATAGAGTCATGTGACAGATGAGGAGACAGAAACAGCTGATCAGTCATGTGAGTCAAATGTTTGCAAGTCAGAGCTTATTTTGAAAAAGTATTTTCATTTCCCATCTCCCATTAAGCCAATTAACTATTTTTCAAAAAAGGCAAAGACCTGTTTTTTGCAAAACTGAGAATGTTTTTCCAATTTTTCTGTTTCCTTCAAACTTTTAATGCGATACTGTAAAAAAAAACGCATAAAAGTATGCTGATGAAAAGACGGCTTGTGAGCTTTAGAGGTGCTGACGGGTGAATTGAACTGTTAACCTTTATTTCCACTCTTTTTTTATATGTATACTACTAACTGAGCTACCAGGCCACCTCTATTTCCAGTCTTTATGCTAAGCTAAGCTAACAGTCTCTTTGCTCCAACTTCATATTTAACATACAGGCATGAGAGCAGTATCTGTCTTCTCACATGGCAAGAAAGCGAATAAGCACATTCCCCAGCATGTCGAATTATTCCTTTTTGTCCTTGCCCATAATATTATATAAATCATGGGGTACTGCTGCACCGTTGACAGCCTGAAATCCATCACAGATGATCAGTTTTTTTTTCCGTGTCATTCTTTTCATTCCTCACATTTCTAGATTTCTGCCAAACACTACTTCAGGGCCCCAGTCAGTGATTGTTTGCAGGAGATAAGCTCCTGCCCGGACACAATTCTACTGTGTCATGTGAAAACCTTTCAACTCCAATTATGGAGATTAAAATTTTTTGAACTGCATTAACAACTTCATGGGTTTAGACCAACTCCATGACCTTTTAAAATCCATTACATAAGCTAAAACACATGCAGCATAATCAAACTAAAGATGAAGTGATTTTTCTCTCCTTCTCATGGTTTTCTTTCTATCTGTCCTTCCGTCAGCCTCCCAGGGACCCGGACCCGTCAGGCCCCGAGGGGATGATCTCCGTCGCCATCTCCACTCACTATTTCTTCGGGCAAGACCAGAGGACTGCTCAGCTGGAGGAAATCCTCTGCAGGTTCCCCACATGGGCCTTTCCTTCATCTTGGGTCAGCACCTACGACATGTACCGTTACTGAGGACGCCGCACATCACCACAGAGGCTGACGCCAAGAGGAGCCGAGGGCTGCAGGGAGCCCCACCAGACAGACAGAGGATTTCAAGGAACAATACTGAGGAGCAGTCTTGCTGCCTTTTCACTCTGACACAAAAACACACAGTCTAACACACACTCACGCTCCCTCCCAGCCTGCCTGAGAGACCCCCATCACTGTGTCAGTAGGCTTTAGTAGCTAACCGAGCAGGAAGAGACACGCCGAGACACGCCAGAGGTAAGCTGAGTGGACAGCTTATGGCCTGACTAACTCACCGTCCGACGCACTGGCTGCCACAAGCCTCGTGCTCACTCCTGGGTTAGTGAAACGAAGGGGTTAAGATTTTTATTTTGTTTTCTTTTGTACTCAATCTGTCGTGCCTTTGCTTTTACTCACGCCATCTACGTCCTGCTCACTTCCTCCTGTTCTTTGTCTCCCGTGCAAACACTCCTCCTGAATGAATACTGTCGCATGGCTGCCTCCCCTGCTCTCTTTATCAACAAACCACTCGAGTAGACGCGTCTCTGACTTCCTCTGCAAAAATAACTCCACTCCTGTCTCTACTGTAGGTGTAGTAACATATTGATGGATCTGTTTGGGAAGAGCTGTCTTTGTTTGACCCCTCTTGGGACTTTAACTGGAAGCTTTGATATGTTAAAAAGTCGCTTTTCATCAACACGCACTTGTTTTATTACAAGCAAATAGCTTTTGTATTAGCTAATCATTTAACTCATGATCATTCCTCACTAACGCCACTAATTTGCAGCAAGTTGTAACCCTGCGTTTCATCGAGGAATGCCAACAATCTGCTTTAATTGTCAGAGAATCTGGCATGCAGATGCAGAAAACTGTGCCTGTTAAATGAAAACAGCTGGCTAAAATCAAAACATTAAGGTGTCCTTTAAAAGTAGTAGCCTTCCTGAAGATTTTGCACCACGGGCAATGTTGAGGTTTTGGCCCTGATGTGTTCAAACAAAGGTCTACTTTAGATTTTGGTGAGAGCAGAACTCACGGGGAAAGACAGTGGCAGACAGTGTAAATGTCCTGTGATTTATTCCCTGAGTCTTGTGGGTGACTCGGTGAAAAACCAGCAACGCAACTCCACATTCATTAACATCATCACTGTCAGTCGGCTTGTCTCATGTGGGAGTGTTGATTATTTCCATCTGCCGTTACTGTAATAGTATTTTTCAAACTTGACTTTGGCTCTGTGCTACAAGCTGTCTCCAGCAGCGCCAATGAACATCTGTTGGCAGTGAAAAGAAGTAGAGCTGCATGGATTAGTTGGTTAATCAATCGGTCGAATGAAAGACTGCAACTAGTTTGATGATCAAATAATAGTATGAATTATTTTTCATGCAAAAATACCAGAAATATGCTAGTTCCAGTTCATCAAACATGAGGCTTTGCTGCTTTTATTTGTCATATATGACAGCAAGGAAATATCTCTGACAAAACTCAACATCTGAGGATGTCAACTTTTGATTCTGGGAAGCTGGGATGGGTGTTTCTTTTACTACTTATTGTCATTTCATAGTCTAAACCATGAACACGAAAATAATTGGAAGATTACTTGATATCGAAAAATTATCATTAGTTGCCACCCTTAAAGAAAATTATCTAGTAACTACATATTAGATGCAGAAGAGATGTTGATGCATTTTTAGTGAATTGAACCACTAAAATCCTCATAAAAACAAAACAGGACATTGTGTAACTTTGTTTGAATCCACTTAAATACCACAGCCGTGCAGATTTTCAGAAAATAAATCAATATAGCAATGTAACAACAAAACAACATGGGTAATGCTTTATTTTATGGGTCTGTAATTTCTGAATAATACATTTGTACATTAATACATTTTCTGTAAAGAACAGAAAGTGTTCAGTTGGTATACTTCCACTATGTTGCCAGCTGATCATGTAAAAACGTTAAATTAGTCTGCAACCAAGCATACAGTTTAACAGATATGAAGAATAAGGTTTCCAGTAATTAAGTAAAAAAAAAGACCTATAAAATAAAGTACTGTGTTACCAAAAGCAGTTTTATACAGACAGTTCTCGACCTCATGAGCAGTTGCACTGAGCTAAAATGTTCATTTGATTTCTCTCTTCTGTAAGTTGTGCTGAAATGTGTCTAAGACGTGTATAATATATGCACTGGTGTTTCTGCGGACAGCTCTTTGTGTTACCTAACTGTCGTCCACTCATTTTTGTGGTTTGTGAAGCTAATATTTCACTCATCTCATGTGGAGCTGCATCTTTTTTGTCTAGAGCCCAAGTATCACAACCTCAGTGTGACCTGTTCTACACGTCATCTACTTCACACGAACCCCCATCTGACAGTCAGGGCCGGGTTACACTAGAAACTAAGCGGGTTGTTTGACAAGTAGTCAAACAGACAGCTGGCCAATTACAGCGTGAAGAGGGTGTGAATGTTGGATTGCCGGTTTTTGGGAAGTTACAGAAGTCAGACGTTGGAAAGGTGTGGGGGAGAAGGTGTTTTGAACTTCATTGTCACCACTATCTCCACAATGATCAAAATTCAGTCTTCGACACCAAGATAACAGTTACTTCTGTTCTTGTTAAGACTGGTTTGAATGTTTTGTAACTGGAGATTGGAGATTGAGAGATTTGTCTGAAGAGGTCTGTTTCCACTGTGTTTTGATCGTTGAATCGCGCTCCTGTGTTATCAAAAATCAGAGCGACTGTCCTCTACCTGCTGTCAGTCCCACACCTTGATGAAATCTGTTAAAACACAGACAAATGTCACATAGTCACTTGTAGGCAGCTTGACTCCTCTGATATGTAATCACAGGAATCAGGTTGTAAAGACTTTGGAGATCGTTTTTCTTTTTGCACACTGGAGATCAGCTGAGCAAAACTCGTCTTTTGTCCACTTTGTTTTACACCCAGTAATGACGTGTCATTGTGATCCATGTTGTCTTCTTCGGCTCCACTCAAACTAAGAAATGCTGACATGAAGGAGGCCTTAACATTTTGCTTCCAAAGACGCACAAAATGTTTACTGTTGTGGACACAAACGTCTCAGTGGTCTTAAAAGCTATCAGGTGCTGCACTGTACAGTTTTTATGTTGTCTGTTGGAAAGTTTTTAAATCCATCACAGCCTTTTATCAGCACTTGGCAAGTTGAAAACAGATTGTCCTACTATGCTTCTTTCGTTTATGCACAATCTAATCACAAGGTCCACCCAGTAGCTATTCCAGAGCTTTTTATCGATCATCTGGAGCTTTGAATTGATCAGCATGATCTTCTCTGGCAGATGGAGTTTGCTCAGTGGTCATGGAAATATAGATATTCACATTTTTTCTGCCTTCTTGTCCACGTGGGCTTAAAAGTTGAAAGTACATTCTTTCAAGCTGTTTCTGAGATCAAGAGTGAACCTTCAGTCTCAACTTTTAAGCCCACAAGAACAAGAACTCCATCTGCTGAGGAACATGGTGTGATGCAACTGAATGCTGCAGAGCAGAGCTACTGATATCACGTGTGTCAGACATCTGCTGTGATGAATTTGACTTGGACTGTAAAGGAAAATTACATTTAACTGACTGGTGAAATTGTTGGTCAACAATGTAGAGATTTTACACTTTTTATCAAGCGTGTTTTTTTTTTTTTTTGCTAACACTTTATAATGACCATCATTAATAAATGGTAAATTGATAGTTTAGCAGTAAAAGAATCATTAACCAAGTTTAATGACAATGAAATAATAATAAATAAATATTAGTATTAGTAATACTTCAGTTTCTATTTTTATTTTGTATTATAGCTGATAGTTTTAGTAAAATCTTTTATTGTTGCACACGTAACAAAAACATTTCAAATTAAGTTTAATTAACTCTCAGTTAACCATCAGTTAATGATATTTATTCTAAAGTGTTACCATTATTTGTTCTCCATAAAGGACCATACTGTGTTGTTTTTTTTGTACATTTTAGCCATTAGCGACAGATATCCTTGACATAACCCTGCTGTAACTTTACCGTTCACATAGAGACTGAAAGAGACCAACAGCTGTCTGTTGGAAAACTAAATGGAAAAGAGTTGCCTGTAATGTAAATGTGCTAAAACATGTGGGGAAAAAAACACCAGTATGGTCATTTTTAATATATTGAACAGATGCTGCTGCATTAACTCTTAGTAACGGAGTCGGCATGAGCCGCAGCAGAAACAGAAACACTAACTGACTGATCAGATGTGTCTGCCTCACTCTGCACAGCTGGCCAGGTGTGTCCTGAACTGTGATCAATCAGTCACTCTCTGAGGTTTCAACTCACTTTGTATTTAAGTTCTGTAGTCCATCAGTCGGTAATGCTTAATCAATTAATAGGGTTGTTGATGGAGCAGGAACTGATGTGTTTTTCTTTCTGGCTGACTCAGACGTGTCAGGTGAACCTCAGCACAGCAGTGCTGGGAAATCTCAACTATGAATGTGCTTTTTTTTTTTTTTTTCCCCTCACAAAATGAGTTTTACTGTGGACAGGGAAAAGCAACCAGGGCTTCTGAAACAGCTCTTTCTGTTTTTTTTCCTTTGTGACATAACATCTAATGAGAACCTGCAAATAATAAGCTGACATTAGAGTTCAGTGATTGCAGCTGAAGTAAGCCATGTGTTTGAATGAAGACCTCCAGAGAACACACACACTGTTCATCAGTGTGTAGACGTCTGTCAGTGCTGTGCAGCAACAGACACACAGAAGATCTAAATCTGTTTTACTGCGAGTGCTTCAGACATGTCTGTGGGAGAAAAAGCTTTATTAACAATGTAAATGAATATTTTTCTAAAAATTTGTTGTAAAGTGGCAGAGTGTTTGATTTTTGTCTGAGGCTGATGGAAAGCATGGAAACAGAGTTTAAATATATTCAGCTTGTTCACGTTTCTGACCACCAAGAGTTTGTTAGTTCCTGATTATTTCAAGTTGTGGCAGAAATCAGACCTTTGTTAGAGCTGTAACGTTAAATGGGCTGATGAATAACAAGTTTTTGTTTTTATAAAAGCAAGGACACATGGGAGGAACTGCTGTAAATGTGGGATGGAGCCGCGAGATGTTTAAAACGCTGTGAATTGGCTCATCCGACGCCGTTGGTGCTCCCACTGTCAGACTAAAGCTCACACCGAGCGCTGCTAGAGAGCTTAACATAGGAAAAAAAAAATATTTAGGATCAAGTGAATTTAAATAGTCACTTTGCGACAGAATCTAATGTATTAATGTGACAAAGCGCTGCACAGTGTGTTTTTGTTGTTCAGTGTAAACTCACACTTGGATGTAGCTTTATCTTCATCACATGTAACAGTCAAGGAAAATCTAACACAAATGTTCATATCTGTTAAAGTGAAATCTATTCTGGGATACATGTTAAAATGTCTTAATGCCTGTTGTTGAAGGATGTCCTGTATTTTTTTTATGTTTAATATGTTAACGGTTTTGTTATCGTTACCTGAACTGTGTTCTTTTTGTCCAACATCTTGACCTTTTCACTATGCCTATTTCTCTAACTTTTCAGTTTTTGTTCTGAAAGTTAAATTAAGATTAGTTTTTTTATTAAACAAGACTGATCATTTTGTTCTTTTTTTGTGATTGATTTGACACTTTAAATAACTGTAACGGTTACATTTCTCCTTTGAACTGCTGTTTTGCTTTTTTGTTTTTTTTTAATTGCATATTTGTCTGTTAGTTGGAATTCAGTGATCGATGCGACTGTTGCGATTGGGATTATTGGGATTGATCTGGTTACAGGGTATCCATCTGTTGGATGGAGGGGATGATTTTACATTATGCAAAAAGCTTGAATTAAATTAGCACTTGTACAGCAATTAAAATGCTTATTACGTTCATGTTTGTGTTATCCTGCATTCACAACACTGGTGTCATTTCACAGCATTTACACACAAGGGAAACGTATTGGGGCCACGCATAAGGGGAGGAAGAATTTTTAGAAAAGAAAGAAAATTTATTTTGCATTTTAATAATAAAATAGAAAGCTCAAGAATTTTAGTGCCAGGCATAAGAAAAAATTAACAAGAGGTGGAAGATTATTATTTCTTTGCATTTTGAGAATAAAGTCCAAATGTTTATCCTTGAGAATTGCTGATTGATTTTTCTCTAATGCCTGGCACTAATACTGAAAGTTTGATTATTAGGTTATTCTCACATTGACAAAAAAAGCTGTCCTCTTCATTCACTTATGCCTAAAACTCTTCCATCACACAAAAAACAGCTGATCAGATTATAATTCAAAATAAAGTACAAAAACAAAAACAGCTGTACTCAATGAAGCAAACTAAGCAGTTTTAAAAATAATTTATTGGTCTTTATGTACAAGGAAAAAAATGAAGTAGAAAACCAAACATGAGTAGAAAAGGCAAATGTACAAGAGAGTATCTTTACACTGCATTGAGGATGTTTGCTGCTCCCGCCCCAGACAAAAAAAACTTTACTCTGAGTCAGGAAGCAGACAATACTTTTACAACTGTACACAGGAGGGAGGGAGCGCTGACACACCCGACCGACCGACCGACCGCTCCTCGCCTGCAGAGAAGGAAACCAGAAAAGATCTGCAATATTCATTTCCGTAGGAAATTGTCTCGTATGCTGTCAGCATTAGTTTAGTTTGGAGCATCAGCGGTTATATTTCTGATGAGAGGGATGGGGTATGGATGTGTGTGTTTGTGTGTGAGGTTTTTTTTCCCCCTCTGCATAATGCTCGATCGAAGCAACCAGTTAAAACAGAAGGCCTCTGGACGTAAAGTCTTTGGTTCATCATGTTACCGTTTTCAAGTCAAGTAAAGCTTACAGCGCAGCAGCATAGTGTAGCTGTAGGCTTGTTCAGAGTGGAGGGTGCAACAGGTTTCATGTTGACAGTAAATCAGTGACAGCAACACTGTGTTGTGTAGTCATTTTGCCCTTTTCATGAATAGTGTTCTAACTATACAGGCAATTCATAAAACACAAACTGTTGAAGAATCTTAATGTTCAACACACCCAACTCATCTTGTACCGACAAGAGAGCAAAAATGAATCTATAAAATATGATTTGGTCTATCATGAAAAGTAAAAGCAAACAGTTGGGGAGAAAAAAAACAACAACAAAATAAGTAGAGAACATAAAAAATAAAGCTGAGTAACATTTCAATACATTGCACAATATAATACTGACATATCTGTGATGAACCTTTTAGTGCTTGTGGTAGGGAGCCAATATACGACTTTGATTAAAAGGTGGGGAAACGTTTGTTATCAGTCATAAAAACAAACCTAGCATCAATTCAGCAATTACCACTCAGCTATAATGCCAATAAATAATAGCAATAATGCAGACTAATACAATTAAAACAAATTGCATGTGATGAAAGTCACCAAACATGTCAATACAATGTGGTACACACACTCAGAAATCCAAACAAGACCACACAATATCATTGTCTCAAGCGGTTCAGGGATGTGATATGCATGTTGAACTGGACGAAATATATAAGTCCTTATCAAGGAGATGAGGGTCACATTACACAACCAGCGAAGAAATCTCATTCTCACTTTCAAATGATACTGACGCGTCACTGTTAACACTACTGATGAGGGAATCAAATGATGCTCTTTCGACAAAGTATAGGTACAAAATCTACAGAGTAGGATGGCTTTAATAACACAACATGAAATTATCTGCCTCGCTGATGATAGGAAACACATTTCGAAACCCAAATGTGTGTTTAAAAGCTGGATAAAGCATCACATAATTTGGTTTTTATAGCGTCTGTTTTGCCCAAGCCCCTCACTGCACTACAGTCTTAAATCTGCTCACTGCTCTGGCTGGTTGTCTAAAATCTGGGCCACATGAAGAAGAGCAGACGGCTGATTCTCGGGCATTTTGGGCTGGACTTGAGTAAAGTCGGGGGCGTCGGTGCATGAAAAATACATGAATAAGAGGTACTGATAAGTGGTAAGAAACTAGTCTGCACTCGCAACAGTGGATTCTTCTCAGAGATCATTTTCTTGGAAATCTTTAAAGGTCGTCACTTCTCAAGAATTACATAGAATTCATACCATGAGCGTTGTTTTTTTTCTTTTCTTGTACAGGGAGACTCAAGTGGGACAAGGTGTAGTTGATAGAAAAATAATGTTATCTTGTACACTGTTACATTATTGAAAAAGGTATCACAAAATATTTTAAAATCATATGAGGTATGAAAGTATGAAACACCTCTTTCTGCACACAAACAGACCTGCACACTTACTGTCGGCTCAGACACACTTCAGTGCATCTCGTAAATGGTTCATGACTGGAGCTTTGTTCTACCTTTTGTTTAGCGACGTAGCATGATGCTGTGATACATGATCAAAATGTTTTGCCTTTGAACTGATTCTTGCTCTGTTTGCATTTATGGGATAGTGCAGATTATTTATTGAGGTGGGGTTGCATGAGGTTCTTATCAATAGCAAGTGTTTTAGCTACAGCAGGTGGCGGTCAGCACATCCCCAGTTTAGGGAAGCAGAGAGGAATGGACTGCTGAGGACACTTTAAAAAGGTCCACCAAAAATAGTCGGTATCAGTTTAAGTGTACGTTGTATATTAATAATATTTTCTCCCTTCAGAGAGCCTTTTCGGCAGGAAACTGCTGTTATACAAGTCAAATATTGCTCTCTTCAAATTATCCAGACCCCACTGGAAAAATCACTAATTTCGCCTCACAGAACACAGGAGCTGATGGTGTACTGCTGACTCCATACTGATTTCCCCTGTGGAGTTTGGTTGGAGTGATATTTCAACATTTTGTATTTCTACATATAAACTGATGTTGATTTTTTTTTAGGTGGCTTAAATACATGTGAAGCTCACCCCGTCTAAAGCAGTACATTGCTTTACCTCAGTGGCGGTACTCCTCTCTGCTTCCCTAAACTGGAGGCATGCTGACCACCATCTACTGTAGCTAATGCATCTACTATAAGCACCTCATAGAACCCCCCCTTCAAATAACCCAAACTATTCCTTGAAAGGAAACAATGGGGCTTTTTGTCGGGACAGGGGAAAAAACATTTCAAAGTCTCTAGTTGCACTTGATTGAGTGCCAAAGAAAAGCTACACACACAAAAAACATCTGTCTTAAAATGAAAAAAAAACCAAAAAAAAAACCTGGTGCTTTCCTGTGCTGGTCTACAGCTTCCAAACACCACAACCTGATGTAGAAACACACTAACTGACATACGTGGCTTCTTGTCTAACAGCACATTTTGGTAAAATGAGGCCAGTTAGAAATGAACCATCAGACTGGACCCTGTCTATGGTTGTGCTGTGACACGTTTGTGCCAGTCGGGCTGTCTGTTGCTCTGTCTGTTAGCTCAGTATCCACAGGGAGTCTAGTCGAGATGAAGGGCAAATCTGAAGAGTGGATAATACTGACTGAAGTAAGAACCTGCAGGAGAGGTACTTTCTGTGCACACACACACGCACACAGACACACACAGGCACACACACACATACACAAAAAAAAAGTCTATTCAAGCCACTGCTGCTCCCTCCTCTTTCCCTCCGGGGTCTTAAGTTCACAGGTTAGAGTCCAGAGGAGGCTCCTGGCTTCAGGACAACGTGCAGTCGTAGGCTCCCTCCTCCTCCCCCTGCTCCTCTGTCTGTTCAGGAGGACAGTCCTCAGAAGGGGGACGGGAAAAACCTCCTGGAGGTTCAAGGGAGGTTAGGGCCAGGCCCAGCGGAGCCGCTACTCCTCTACTGTCCTCTGCCCGTGGCACCGCAGCGCCTCCGAGCCCCTCTGGGCCGCCGAGCTTGGAGCTCTGGCTGGAGGGCTGGAAGGCCTCAGGCTGCACCTGCTCACCTGCTGCTGAATCCATCAGCCGCTGCAGCTGCGGCTGGATCAGGTTGAGAAATGGTTTGTATCCCAGGCTGGAAAAAAGATGAGAGATGGAGGAGAGAAAGGGGTTAGCATGACCAGACTGGATGTATGCCTATAAACTCTAATTCTAAAAAAAAGTTTTGAAGCTGTGTAAAACATAAATAAAACAGAAAGTGATAATTTGCTAATCCTTTAGACATATATTCAATTGAAAACAGTTTAAAGACAATATATTTAATATTTTCCAGCATTTTATAGACCAAACAATGAATCTATTAATTGAGCAAATTATCAACAGATGAATCTAAAATGAAAATAATTGTTAGTTGCAGCTGTAATAAATGCACATCTGGACAGGTCACATGCTCTACCCACCAGTCACTGGAGGCCCATGCGTCAACAGCCAATAAGCCGCTTCGGACACTCTGCACAGTTTCTTGAGGAACCTCGGGGCTGTCCAGGAAGCTGATCACCTGCTTTATGACGTTGGCATCCCGCAGGATCAGACCAATCACGATGCACCACTCCAGACAGCCCGCCTCCATGAACACATGAAGGAGATACCTAAGGGACACAGAAATGCACAGCTGTCAAAATCTGGACTAGGTTACACATTGAATTAAATCAGTGAACACATGGAGTCACCATGGAAGTGAGGTTTTAGTGATAGTATTTCTGTTCGAATCAATAGTTTTTATTGAGAGAACATCATTAATCATTATATTCTACATCATAGACCTTTGTCTTCTTTACTCTTTACTCATACTTTTATGTTTATGCAAATATATAAGCACAAATAAAAAAAAGAGAAAATACAAAGCAAACCTAAATATTCAAACCAAAATAAAAGACACAAGCAAACAATACAAAAGAAAGAAAAAGTAAGTAAAAAAAAAACATCACTTATTGACAACATAAAACCTTCACATTACTGGATTTCCTTTAAATAGCCATGATAGGGAAATAATTTAGTCCACTGTTTACGCCTGAAAAGTTATAAAACAAAATAATCTGTTTGCATGAAACTTTAAAGAAAAGAAAAAATGCAAGGGCTTCATAATTTCAATAAAGGCAGTTGGTTCTGGCTGTAACCATTTTCCAGTCAGTTTTCTTACTTACAGCTAAAATTTTTAATTGTTTAAAGTCATGTTTTCAGGTAATTTGTTTAAGTATAATATATCAACCCTCAATGGATTCTTAATACAAAGTACATTCACTTTAACCTTATGTCTGTCCTGTGAAAATGAATGAATTGCTTTGCAGTCCCATAAAATATGATAAAGATTAGCATTCACAAAACCACAGTGTCTCCAGCACTGTGAATCCTGTCAAAAATGTTTTGTTTTCTTTCTTTTTAATCTGAGCTGGTCTCGTGAAAAAGCATTTCACATTCTTCCACTAAAATTCTCTTTACTGAAGAGGGACAGTTGTTTGCCTGGTGACAGGATCTCACCTGAGCTGCACCTGTGACTTGTGCGGGCCTTTGTTGGCCAGCTCCATGGAGATGTGCTCCAACTCCGCCTGGCTCAGGCTCAGAGTGGACGAGTTCTCGTCAACCATCGTCCAGTCACCATCCACCACCGAGCTGGTCTCTGTCAGGTCCGTGGCTGAGCCGACGCTGTACTCTTCCACTAGAGGGGTGAGACGTAAAAGAATGTTTAAACAGGAATAAGGGAGGAAAAAGACGAGGTTAGGATGATAATAACTAGACAGGAATGAACTGTTTTAGCTTTATTACCTTTGTTGGTGAGCAGGGACAGGAACGCATCATGTGTCTGTGGTGAGTGTTGATTGGAGTGAGCAGACGAGGCCGTGTCCATGTCTTTGGCCCTCTGCCCGATCCCGTCCAGCCAGGTGTGGTTGGTGGGAGCCGCCTGAGGAGGCGCTGTGTCCATGTCGCTGTTCAACAGGCTATCAGCTGACTGCGACTTCAACAGCCGTGTGCTCAGCACTGCGAGTGACAACAACAACAGCATGAAATACTGGGACAGAGACAAAATTATTACTTGCTTTAATCTTAATTTATATTTTGCTTGTACCATATTTATTGTTATGCACCAGTATACCACAGTAAATTCCTTGTGCGTGAAAACCTACTTGGCAATTAATCCAGATTCTGATTCTGAAATTGAATTATGGGGGTTCGGTCAGTGTCACTCACCATTGCGACACCGTCCGTTCTTCAGTGGCGAGCTGAGGCTTCCCACAGGGATGACAGGAAAAGGCCAGAGAAAATCCTTATGGAGTCTCTTCAACGCCGAAACAAAGTCATCAACACGGGCCACGCGGTTTCGTTCGCGACACAACCAGCCGATGAGCTCGAAGCCCAGCTGAGCGGAGAAGCATCCCAGGTCGCGGAGGCGTACCTGCTCCAGGAGGTGGCGGGCGTGGCGCCAGAGCATCATGTCGATATACATGTTCTCTGCACACTCCACATCGCGACTGACAGGAATTAACGGAGGAAAGAGAGACAGAGAAAGTGGAAACATACAGATGTTAGAGTGAGAACATTTTGAACAAAACATAATAAAATTATTCACAATGTATATTACTGAACATGTGTGTTTGTGTGAGTGTGCATACCCTTTAACAGAGGGTCCAGAGGGCATACTGAAGGTCTTCTGCAGGTTGAACTTTCCTGTACTGATGGAGTCTGCAGACTGTGACAAACTGATGCTGCGATTTCTGAAGAACTCAAAACCTCCAGTTGAGCTGGGTTCCTAGAGACAGACATACGCAGGTCATCATTTCATGTTTACAGTTTAACGTTTGTTAGTAAGGCATGATGGGATTTGTTCAAGTACAGTAAACTACTCACAACAAAATAGGTTAGTCATGTCATTAGTGAGTCATCTCTTTATGACAATCATCGATTATACACATTCCTTGGTCTTATAGCAGGAATTTTCACTTTGAATAGATCAATTTTTTCTCACTCAAGTTTTTATTCATGGAAATATGGGAACACATCAGCACCAATGCACATGCAAAAAGTGACACAATTAAGGTACATAAACAAAACAAAATGAAGCAAAGCAAAACAAGGAATAGTTGTCTGGAAACGTTCATACAAATATATTTAAATTAAGTATTCATTTAATTTGTGTCATGTCTCATATGCATATTATATGCTATTTTCTTTGACTCTCAGCTTGCTTGTTTTATATTTCCAAGTGTTGTGCTACTCTTCAAATGAATAACAAATGAATTACTGAGTTTGTACCATATTATTTGTTTACATGCCTTTTTTTGGTCAACTTTAGCCCTCATCCACACTAAGCCACCAAAACCAGTTTTCTGAAAACAATCTCAGATGTTGATATATTTGAAAATGTCGGTGATTTATGATTGACTGACCATTTGATGAAAACAATGATGAAACAGAAATGATTCCACCTTCATTGCCTGAAATTTAAGCCCCTTTGCCTATAACTTTTCCTTGACTGATATCTGTAGATTAAATGTGTATAGAGATACTATATACATACTTTCTTTACTTCTTTACCTGAGTGGTAGGTGTTGGGGGCGGAGTCTCCATCTCCCCAGAGCCAATGGCTTTGAGGAAACGGATCATGTGCCGGCAGAGGTCCCACTTGCCCTGCTCAAGTGCCGTGTTGAACAGTAGAGTGGCGTGCTGTCTGCTCACTGCTGGAACCTCCATGTTCTTTACAGAGAGAAACGGAAACAGAAGAACAGACGGATTTAAACAGATTTAGGTTGGAATGCACAATGAAACCTGGTTTTAAGGTTACGTTTTTTTAAATATTTATCTTTGATCATCTCTGCATTATGCAGGGAAAGGATATCTGAACATGTGCATTTGGTGTCAGTGGGTCCCTACCTGCAGTATGATCAGATAGGACGCTGCTGTGTCCAGGTCTTGAGCCATGAGACACTCCTCAAACAGATCTTTGGGGTTTCCCACAGCCGCGAACAGGTAGTTCCACAGGGCGTACTCCGTCTTCCTGGCACAGTGGACGATGGTCTGGAGGAAGAGGGGGAACTCTGTGATGAACTTGGCCACAGTGGGCAGCAGAGGGTCTGGGATGGGCTCCCGCGATGTCGCCTCCTCTTCCAGCACGACGTGCACCATCAGCTCCATGACGTGGGGGAAGTAGGGGAGAGAGGCACATGACTGAGCCAACATCAAAGCCTGCAGTAGGATAAAGGAGAGGGAAGAACTGAATTTAATCTACTTTTTAAATTAACTTTGTAGGTATTCAAACAATCAGGGGCCTCACAATATGATCATGATATGGAACTATTTGTATTATCAACAACACTCAATATTCAGACTTAAGTTTGTCTGAATAAAGTGTATCTGTGTTGATTTTTTAGGCTCCACATACCTGTTCACCCAGGTTGCGAACCAGCAGCTGCCTCAGGATGTGATGGAGGTAGATCTGAGAGGTCCTCTCTACGGTGCAGAAGGGGAACAGTGCCTCTAGTGGCTCAGAGGATCCCTGCAGCCCATCATAGAGGACGGTCTCATTGGTTGCCCCGAGTACCAGGGCGTCCTCGAACAGCACAGCCAGAGGGTAGATGTTGATGTGGAAGGGCAGCATGATGCGTCTGGAGAGGAAGGAGTGGGGCTTGCGGTGGTCCCGGGGAAACAGCGGCAGCCAGACTTTCATGCCGGCCTCGCCGCAGGACAACCACAGGGCCTCCAGCAGGTGGCGCTTCTTCCTGTTGGAGCGACAGGTAGTCCACACGTTCTCCACACACTGAGCCAGCACCACCGGAGGACAAAATGGTAGCTAGGGGAGGACGAGAAAGTGTTAGATAGATAGACAGATGTACTTTATTGATCCCAAACTGGGACATTCTTACATTACAGCAGCAAGTTAACAGGCACTGCTCAGGGACAGTAACACACAGTAGACATACACGTCAACACTAGAAGAGACTATATAAGAATTTTTTTTTTTAAAGTAATGGAAATGGTCATTTTTACATAATTATTCTCATTTTCATTGGAAAACATATTAAAGTGATCGAGTGGAGTATCGCTTTAAATGATTATGGTGCTGATCTCTGGTTACTGCTTAAACATCACTGACTTTTTAGTCAACAATATGAAGAGCCACACACGATTTATTTATGTCTCAGACTGTTAAAAAGTTGTAGAACTAATAAAACTAGCACCTCAAATTAAGATCACTTGCCAGCAATAAGATCACCTGCTAAATACACCAGTGATATTGTTCAGAAAGCTGATGTAAACACTAGTGAGTTTAAGCAGAATGTACACATAAACTGGGCAGCTTGCATACAGGGTAAAATGTAGTATTGGTATTAGTCCCTCCTTTTTCCTGCATTTTGTTGCAGCAAGAGCACAGGGGAAAAAAGCAACAACAAGCTCTTGGTGCACTGGTACAAAACACATACTGTACGTCGCTTAGAATCACTGCATTGCTTATTAAATTACATTCATAATGACTAAATATGTACCAAAGCCAAAAAACTAATTAAAATGTCATTACTGATTATTTGTATGAACATTATGATAAATAGAATCTTCTGCAAAGCAAGGGACAATATTTTATTTGTAATCACAAGTTTCTACAAACAGATCCACGCAGTGAAAAGCTTCCACTGCAAAGGTTTTTTATGCAAGGAAGTGATGTTGAAGGTGTTCCTAAGACTTTTGAGAGCCTGGGTGCTCGAAGCGCTACTTAATGTGCAAAATAAATCCTTGTGACAAGAGCATCTTGGTGTGCGGATCTGTTTGTTTCAACTTTTGATATGTTTTTTGATCCAGCACCCATCCAAGCAGATTTTAGGATGTGTGTGTCTTTTCCAACGTTTTCTTTTATGTTTCTGACATAAATATTTCTTGAAATATTAAAATTCAGTGAGGTGATTGGACTCACCAGCTTCTTGTTGTTGGCAGGTGTCTCCTTCTCTCGTACCTGTGGTCCTGAACGGTCCCTCTGCAGCATGATCAACTGACCAGCCAGATTCAACATGATGCTCTCTGCCATGCAGGCCTGGCATGGACACACACATAAAACATGAATGCACATGAAGCTATAGAGACAGTACAGATCAGTGTGTATGTGTGTGTGTGGGCATGACACTGTGTTTTTGTTACCTGCTGCGGGGCTTTCAATGTGATGCCAGTCTCTGTACGCACAGAGGTGAGGGTGACAGAGACCACGAGGGCGGGATGAGGGATGTAGCGAGACATTGACACCTCCTGCAACAACTCCACGCTGGCTGTGGGGTGTGGACTGAAACATCAAATAGAAATAAACATATTCATAATATACACTCATGAATTCAAGGTAAAAATGAATGCTCAAAAAAGGACAAGGACTTGGAGGACTTTAACTCTGAAGTATTTGAAAATAGTTTTAGTATAAAAGGGGACAGCATTTGAATGAACAGAATCTCATTTTCTTTGAACACACTGAAATATTTTATTCAGGTAAGCTTCCCTGATTAAATTTACTCAATGTCACTGAAAGAAATAAAAGGTCACAAAAATATTGAAGTGAGGAGAAATCTTTCCAGTTCTTACATAGTTTTAAGGTTGTGAGGCTGGTCGAACACTGTTCAATAAAAACAATGTGTAGTCTCAGACAGACATAAAGCTGAGGCCAAATTCTGTCATGTGACGGGTTTTAGGTCAATAGCTTTTACTGAAAGCCTCTTTTCCCGAGGGAAAATGTGGCTGAATAACACTATTACCTAACACTATTATGACTGGTGCCAGGGATTTCCCTGTTGCTGGAGTGTGTGAAAGGAAGAGACTGTGTTGAACATTAAGAACAGTGTCCAGTCGACAACAGATGCTGTCACCGCTTAATAGTACTACAGTCATGAAAACTGGTTACGGGTGAAAAGGGTGAAAGTTATGCTTCCCCAGATTTAGTTTATTCTCTCTTACATGCTTAAACAGTCCTTCAGCATCTCTTACTTAAATTTGTTTTGTCTTGCAATTTTTGCTTGTCTTTGGTCCAGTTCACATGCCTAGTACTAGAATTTGTTTTCAGTGCTCAGAATTTGCATTTGTGATGTGACAAATTTTGGTCAATCCTCACTTAAACCATCAGGCACATCATCCCTACTGTTACGAGGCAGGAAAAACAAATATGTTCCATGTAAAAAAAACACAGGACAAAGTTGGGCAAAAAAAAGGCCTGGCCTTTGAGATGATATCTATTATCATCTCACAATTTTCCCTACTGGAGGTGTAATGTATGTACAGAGGAGCCCACCTGTCGCTCCTCCTCTCTATGCTGTAGAGGCAGATGGAGCAGTCAGCTCTGAACAGGATGACCATGTCTCTGAAGACGTTGAGCAGCAGAGTGTCTGAGTGCAGCTTGGTGACAGATGCAAAGGCGTTGTCCAGGTTGGTTGAGCGTTGATAGAGCCTCAACTAGTGTCAACAGAGGAAAAGGTCGTGAAGAGACTAAAACTAACTATAATCACACATAAATAGAAGGAAATAGCAGGACTTTTGAGAAAAAAATATGGTGTAGTGAGCAGTGCTTCAGTCTCACCTGCTCTTGCTGGTCTATGAAATTGTAACAGGCCACCACCACAAAGTCGTTCCACCAAGCCAGACCTCCTGTCACTGTCATGTTCTGCTCCTACAGAGAAAGTATATTTAAGAAAAAAAAAAACACTTCCCAGTCACCACTTGTTTGGTGATAATTATACTGAAGCCATTTATATCAGGTTATCTTATTTATCTTCCAGTCTACAATGACACGTACCTGAGTGATATTTCCAAACAGCTTCCATTTCCTTGTGAATAAGGAGTAGTGTGCAAAGCCCCGCCTCCCTGCTACAGCCATGCACTGGCCTGCTGTGTCTATGGCTGCAAACTATACACACACACACACGCAGCCAACCATAAGGCAAACAACATAATGTCAAGTGTTGACACAGAATACAAACACACACACATAAAACCAAAGACTACCAATGCACTGACATATTAACAAGTCAAGTATGTTTGTATAAAGAAGCCATCTATCATAAAAATGGGGTGGGAGTCGGAGAAAATCTTGCATTACGATAATTCTTCTTATGTACACACACTTGTGACAGCAGCGTAATTAGTTTATTTTGTTAGCATTACTGCTTTGTAAACTCAGAGATATCACAGCCTGTACAATCTGAGAACACACGTGGCCTGAGTGAAATGATAAGTGTAATTAATGTTTGATATAACCTGTTTGTGGCACCAGATGCCTGTGTCCCTCACATAACATCACATTTTAAGAGGGTTCAGAAGTAGAATACTCATGGGAAAGAATTTCAAAGATGATTTAATAAATATTTCTGTTAAAATTACAAACACACACATTCTCATACTTACCCGTATGGGCCAGTTGCTCTCTAGGTATGTGCTGTGAATCTAGAGGAATACAAAAATAGAAGTTAATCAACACAACTTCATATCCACTGAACTATGCATATTTTTGTTATCCAGTGAAAAACACTTATCTAAAAATGTTGACTTTTCTTGAGCTAAGAAGACCAGCCATGTTTTCAGCTTTATATGGTCATGCGTTTTTCAGATGACCCAGTGGTTTTTATTAATGGTTTGTGTAGCTTAAGAAAAATTCAAAATCACAAAATCACTTAAAAATAATTGCAACAAATTAAATTATTTTCATTTTAAGACCACTTGAATTTTTAATTCTTAAGAATACTGAATCACAGGAATTGGAACATGAAAAAAACCCAACAACAATTAAAAACTAACTAAAACAATAAATAAAATGAAGTCCTGGGTTCTGTTCACAAAAACTGCACTTAAATAAACATTGAATACATCTTGACAGTCTAAACAAAGGCACTTGTTACATAAAGCTCGCTGGTGGTGTGACTGGTATAAGCTGTTAACAGTGTTTACTGTTAACTTTGTATCTGTTGGCATCATCACAAGGTTCTCCCTTTTTTGTTTTTTTGTCTTTCATGATCCAGAAAAGACTACTATGATATGGAGAAAATTAATCACCAACTATTTTGAAAATTAATGAATCATTTAACAATATTGTCAAACATGTGATGCTTCTCAAATGTGAGAATCAGACTAAACAAGACATCTGATGATGTTGCTATGGGCTGTATGAAATTGTGATTGGTTCATCTTAATAAATGTTGTGTTGACCAACTGAATAATCACTTAATAAAAAAAAAACATTTTGGACATCTGAATACCGAGATATATTTTAAAAGACTGGCCCCTCTTTGACCTCACACAGGTTTTCACACTGGCATCGATACCGCAGTATAAGGCACTTTTTTTCTTTTTTTTTTTTTACATGCTTCTTATATCTACTTCCTTATAATATCTGGGCTTATATATATGGTGCCAGTCAAAACTCTGGACACACTTCTCACTTCGCTTTTTCTTAATTTTTTCTAGTGTGCAAAGCTGTCATCAAAGCACAATGTGACTACTATGAAGAATCTAAAATATTAAAGAGCAACAAAAGATCTATGCACACAGTCTTCTGCACTTGCAATCAAAGATTAACTAACAACGATGTTATTAAATCTTTGATTACAAATGCAGAAGATAGTGTGCATAAATCTTTTAGATTCTTAAAATACAAAAATATCTTTTACCCTCTGATATCCAGGTGTTATGACTGCGTGTCCTTACCTGGACCACGTGCCAGTGCTTGTGTCCCAGTAAAGTGCTGAGTCCCTGAGAGAGAGAGGAGTCGGGGTTGGGGGGGTGGTGCAGTGGGCTGCCATCACGGGGGTGTAAATGTGTGTGTGGGTGTGCGTCAGAGGTGCTGTTGACCTGCGTGGGGTCACCACAGGTTAGGTAGAGGCGGTCTTCACCGTGGAGCAACACCTGCTCCTGGTTACTCTGTGCAGCCGAGAGAGGAGGAAACAGAACATGAATGTTTAATGAATTAATGAGTTAATGTTTGTGTTTGTGTGTTTGTGTGTGTGTGTGTATGTATTCATAAAACTTTATTATGTTTCCTCTCACCGTGCAGGGGTTGACTGTGAGGGCACTCTTGATGAAGTGGAACTGCAGTATGCCGGCCTGCAGGGAGGAGGGAGGAGGTGTGACCATCTCCGCCTCCTCCTGCTGCTGCTGCTCCTCCTGCCGTCTCCTCTCCTGTTTGTTAGGGAGCACCCACAGGTGATAGCCCTCTGCTCCCCAGCTCTGGAAAGGATGAGTTGGTCAGTGTGCACAATAGGTGTAAAAATAAATTTTATATGCAAAAGACAAACTCTGTTTCCGATAAAAGGAAGACAAAACAATTTAAATAGTCACAATAAAAATGTGACGAAGAAAAACTAATTATTCTAACAGAACTAACTGATGGTCACACAGCCTGTGTTTTACATTGCTCCACTTTAATGAATAAAATATTGCTTGTAAATAACTGAACAGCTGAATCTTAACCTAACCACAACGTATGTGCTTTTCACTGGAGCCTGACAGATATATCATCCAACCGATATTATCAACCAGGTATTGACCTATCACAGCTATATCGGTCTATATCGGTATCACATTTATGTTTTCCGATATGAAAACTTTTTTTTCAGAACGTAATGCATATTGTTTTTATTTGCAAGCCTTTTACAGAAGAATTTTATGTGTATTTTTATGAATATACTGTATATACAGTATATATATATATATATATATTTTTTTTTTTTTTCTCTATTTGCTTTTTAAATTTATGTTATTTATAATTATTTGTTTCAGGGACCTGATATCATTTTGGTCAATAATAGTCAATGTTGTACTGCAAAATATCCTGCCTCCTTTACATATCTTTGTCATGTGTTTCAGAAAGACATCTGAGGGAACTGAAGTGTCTTTATGTATAAATTTTATTTTCTGTATATCACATCCCTGTATAAAGACTATGGGCCGATACATCATCAGAATTATTTTACTCCCTATTGACAGCTGCCCCAAAAATCCAGTATGTGTCGGGCTCTATTCTTTACTTTACTAAGCGATTCTCTGTCATTATTTCAAATTATTTCAATTAGTTTTAATAATTTCTGTAACTTTACATTTCTTAAATATTTGTTACAAATGAAGAGTATTAGTTTTATGTTTCCCTTTTATGTTAAAATGTAGAAGTTGGGACTATGGGGAGTATGAAATGACTTCACTTACCATAGAGCTGATTTTAATAGGGTCCTTCTTGGTTCCATCAGAACGGTACCTGAGGGGAGGACACAAAAATACAATCGTATAAAAAAAGGTTGCTATTATTAAATGAAGTGTGAAGGGTGCGTGAGTGCGTCCACCTACGCAAAGTCCTCTCCCAGAGTGCAGATGAGGTGAGCTCCAAACACACTCCACAGTGATAGGCCGCCACACTCCCATGTAACCATGGCAACGCTGTAGTCAGGTGACCAGCAGATCAGCTTGACTGGGCCTGTTTTGTTATAAATGTCTGAACAGGCAAAGAATGAAGAAAAGATAAGACGATTCAGAAGGTTTTAGTTATAGCTTTTTATTTACTTTTTTCCCCAATTCGATAAGAAGGGAATTTTAAGTATTCAAATATTAGACACTGAACCATATTATAATATTATACTCTTCTTCTTTACAGGATAACTAGAGGATAAATTGTGAAACATTCCATCTATGTTTAATATTGTCTTCTTCATTGGTGCACTGAGCTCATCAAGTTTTGGTCTCTGTTTTCAAACTTTATCAGCAGCAAAAACTCTGAATGACACAAAATTAGAAGAAAACTCTAGCAGCAGAGAGCAAAGTGTTTTTAAATACTGTATATACCCTCCATGCTCCTGCATTCTAGCTACAAGTAACTGAGATTGCCCCTTTTGAAGTATGCCACTTGTTTTTTTTTTTCAGTACTGAAGAAGAACATCATGCGAGACAAAATAATCCTGTGTATTGTCTTGGTGAGTTTAAGACTATGTCAGGTGTTCTAATATTACTGCTAAGCTCTTCACTGTACAAATAACAGTGAAATTAGGGTTTCTGGCAGAAGTGTAAATGTACAACAGAAAACCAGTAGGGATCATATGGCCATGAATTATTTATCATTATATCAAAATTTTTCATACTTCTCAGCAATATTTTTAAAAGTAAATTCTAATTATGTAATTAATTACACCAATACAACCTGGACCTTGATAAGCAGCAGGAAATGGATGAATGGAATAACCAGTTCCAAAATGATTAAACTATTTAAGTTTCTGCTAAAATCAACACTTGCCCATTCTGAGCTTCTTAGCTGCTGTAACTTGTAGGAGCTGCTTACAGTACTGCTTACTGTACAGTACTTGCTAAATGTCTGATACTGCAGACTAAAACTAACGTCTCTCGACATCCCACAATAAGATACAAAAACATCTTAACAAACATTACAGCGTACAGAAGGCAAGAGAACATATCTTAGACTTTTGTAAATCAAATTGAAGTCTAGGGACATTTTTGAGGAAACTAAATTCACTGCTTTAAATACTAAGACTTACAGATACACTGTAAACAGGCAGATTAATTGTTAGAGTGGCAATAGGCCTACATGGCAGTTCCCCCACTAGGGGGAGCTGTGGCCTCAGACAGACTACAGGAGTCTGACTGAAACAGATGTGAACTGAGGGGAAACTCAAACATGTGCACCCAAGAGAGAGACAGCTGAAAGAATGCAAGTTATCTTAACAATGAATTTGTGTAGCCGGGGTATGACGCAGAGAAAGAGGAGAAAAGAGGGGAGAGGCAAAGACAAGGGAAGAAGGAAAGAGACAGACAGGGAACATATGGGTGATACCTGGGTAGTGTTTTGGGGTGAGCTCCAGTTTGTGGGAAAGCTGCATGGATCCTGTTGTGGTGTCTATCATGTATACCAGCACTGAGCCGCTGTAAAGAAAAAAAACAAGAAAACACAATTTAACAGCCATAACTTGTTGACTGTGGAATGATGAGGAGTGTAGTAACACACATCATCATAAAGAAACAGCACCTTTAAGGATCTGAACTCGACTTCAGTGTAGGTGACCTGTAGCTGTAACTTTGAAGAAACAGCTCCAAGCTACACTTCTATGCTTTGAACTACTCCCATGTCTGCATGTCTGTGCAGGTGACTGCACATTCATTTGAACACACACATACCTCTTTGACAACAAAACAATCATGGTCATTATTTGTCTTGTGTGTGATTGCAACTGATTAATCACAGATGCTTAATGGGATAGTTTGGATTGGTTGAATGAGGTGCTTATCAATAGTCGGCGTATTACCTACAGTAGAGCAAAGCAATGTACTGCTGTGGACAGGGTCAGCAGCAAAATGTATTTTAGCCACTTAAAAAAGTTCCACTTAACAAAAGAAATCAATGTAAGTTTTAAGTGCGTGCTGCATTTAGAATACTGTCACCACAGCCTGTTCCAATGTAAAGCTGGTGTTATATATGATGTTATATTCCCCTTGCAAAAAGGGGGTTGGTTTGAAGAGAGCAATATGTCCTTTTTGCAAGGACAGTAATTTTACTTGCAGAACATGAGAGCTGCTGGTCTACCGCTGCCTTGATGAGTGTAGTTTGGTTGTGTTATAACTGAGTGACCTCAGTGAATCCGAACTAACCTATTCAAACACTAAAGTCAGACAATAACAAAAAGAAATTAACAGATGGAGGCAGAGGTAGACAAACAACTCCTGAGTTCTGCAAGTTAAAATAACTGATTTCACCACCGGAGCTAGCTTGAAGAGGGAGATATTTGGCTTATATAATGCGGTTTCCTGTCAGAAAAGGCTGTTTGACACAAGCAGCAAAAATATTCTAAATATAGCGTACACTTAAACTAATATTGATTATTTTAGTGGGGCTTTTTTAAGTGGCTAAAATACATTCTGCTTCTGACCCTGTCCACAGCAGAATATTGCTTAGCTCCCTACACAGGTATTCCTGCTGCACCTTCAAGCTAGTGATGTACCAACCATCTGCTGCAGGTAGATGGTGACTATCGATAAGTACCTCACACAGACCCATTTTAAATAATCCAAACTATCATTTTAAATCTGTTTGCTTCAGTTGCTGCCTACTGACATGTTAGTTAACCTTTTGCTCAAAATATGCAAAATCTGTGTCAGAGTGACAACCACTTTCCAATAATGTTCAACAGACTCAACTTGACATGGTTTTTAACATAGTTAATGAGTTTTACACAGTTTTACAGCCAGACAGTCTGATTTTAGGCTCTTCTTTTTCTACTTTATCTGCAAAGGGCTGTTTAAACAATAATTGCATAAAGAAATGTGCCACTGTGAGTGTATGTGTCCATGTTTGTCATGAGGTACAAAACAGAAAAAAAAAACTTACAGAAAAAGAAGATAAAGGAGAGTAGGGAGCAACAAGGAAGAGAAATTCCTGCCAACCTGGCAGATTGCACACACAAACACTAGGTAGGCCTTGGCAAACACAAACTGACAGATTCTCACACTGGACACACACCACACACATGGACAACAATCAATCTCTGTAACACATGGACGCAAACAAACACACTCCTGGGTTTCCTTCCCATCACCGTTTGTAAAGATTTGGTCAGAAAGACAGTTGCAGACACACATACCTGGCACAGCCAAAGGCCATCAGTCTGTACTTGTTGTTGACAGCCACACAGGTACCATCAGTCACGTCTGCCGCCCAGACGCCCTGCAGCTGCTGCACACACACACACACACACACACACACACACACACACACACACACACAAGAAACATTTATGAATCACGAATAAATGATGTCAGTTGCAGGTCAGCAGAACATGTTTTAACTGCTGTTTCCTTTACATAAATCACTTAAACATAACCTTTTGAAAAGTCTAAATGAAACTCTACAGCAGAGAATATTATTGTATATTATCAGCAGACGGCTTGGTCACGATTTTAATTTAACATTTTATATCTGAACACATTTATATCTTGATGATGACCTCAACACCCACTTTCCAATTACAAGAACATTTTTTCTAGCCAAAATCTAGTCATTACTGTTTAAACCCTGCCAAGATAAAGTAATATCTACAAGCCTTGTATTGAATCACATTATCATGATATTATTAAAAAAAAAAATACTGTGCAGCCTAATTTATAAAATCTTCAAACCTGTTGACCTGAACATATTGCATCATTGGTTTGGATAATTGTTCTCTCTGAAGTGTTCTGTGTGTTTGTGTGTGTCCAGTTTGGAAAAATGGAGAAAACTGTTGTTCGACAACAACAGCTCTCTCTCTTATCTTAAAACTTATTTAACACTAAAAGAGAACTCAGTTTGTTCGCTTTGCTTCTATTGCTCTACTACTTATACTGTAAGCCTTTACATCTGTTCCTTAATTGATACCCAAATAGATTTTTCTCTGTGCAAATACCCCACAATATGGATAGATAATAGATTTCATTATCTGCTCAAAAGCTGAGCAGAGTATTCAGTTTCTTTGCAGGAACAGCCAATACCTGCATTTTCAAGGCCGATAAACCTGCTTTCTAAATATCAGCAGCACTGGAAAAACCCATATCTAGTTATCAGTTTATAATTGGGGGATTTTTCAGATTTAAATAGGACGTCGTGATTCTCTTATCATGGGGTCAGATGATGGCATATGATCATTTGCATACAGATAGCATAAAGACTTTCACCAGATTTTCAATGCCACAGCTAATAAACATTTTTCATATTCTACGTTTGGATCCTGTGTTTTTCCTTCAGTAAATAATGTGTTTTAAAGTCAGCGGTGTGTGTCTGATGATGAGTATTCTTACATCTGCAGTGATTGTGTTGCTGAGCGGTGTGATAAAGCCCAGGCGTCCGTCACTTAGTACCACGGCGAAGCCATCCAGGGTCAAACAGTACTCCATACAACGGATATGCACACCCTCCAGGTCAAGGGAAGGACCACCTACACATACAAATGAAGAGGTTCAAATATTCTGTCCAACAAAAAGGCTGAATCTGGAACTGAATTAAAGTGATACTCCACCCTATGAGATTAAGCCATTTTGTATGTACTCACCACTATGCCGATGTGATGATAAGTGAAGGTCTTTAGTTCACCAAACAATCCTGGAGTTTTAGGGGTTCAGGGTAGCAGCCTCATCCAGTACAATGGCAGTGAATGGTGACCACGGATAAAATGTTAAAAATAGCACACAAAACAAACACAAAATGTCTCCATCCTGCTTGTGTGGTGTAATCCAAGTGTCTGCAAGCCGCGACATTAAAAATTAACAGCAAAAGACACCATTTTCGCCATGTTTTTAGCTGAATAGTCAGCTGTAGCTTGTAGCCGGTAAGATGTAAACATGGCGTCGATCTCGCGAGACTTCGGCATGTGCGGCCATTAGGGTATATACGAAGTCTCGCGAGATCGACGCCATGTTTACATCTTACCGGCTACAAGCTACAGCTGACATTTCAGCTAAAAACATGGCGTAAATGGCGTTTTTTGCGGTTAATTTTTAATGTCGCGGCTTGCAGACACTTGGATTATACCACACAAGCAGGATGGAGACATTTTGTGTTTGTTTTGTGTGCTATTTTTAACGTTTTATCCGTGGTCACCATTCACTGCCATTGTACTGGATGAGGCTGCTACCCTGTTTTCTGCTGAAACTCCAGGATTGTTTTGTGAACTGAAGATCTGCACTTATCATCACATCGGCATAGTGGTGAGTACATATTGAGTTAGTTATCATGGAAAGTGTAGTATCCTTTTAAGCAAAACATGGGACAAGATGTAAAACCACTGTAGCCAAATTGTGTGTTTTTATGTGTGATTTCTTTTAAAGAATTCATCTTTGATTTTTTTTTCACAATATTAGAAAGTGATTGGAAACTTCTTTTTACAGCCAACTAGAATCGCTAGAAAGTCCCCTCTAACCTCGAGCAGACTGCAGGTCTAGTGAGAAGGGGATTGTAGTGAGGCAGATGGCCTTGCGTCCGTTGCTGCCTAGCCCGTCCCAGTGCAGCACATGGAGGTAGCCGTCTGCAGTGCACACCAATATGTCCTCTTGGAGGGACTGCAGACTGGTGGGAAGGAGAAATGCAGACATGAGTATCGTGGTAAAAAAAAGAAAAGAAAAAAAAGAGGAGGTAGTAAAAGAAAACAGGCAAGGGCGGTAGGTAAGAAGGGTGGGAACAAGATAACAAATGGCAGAGTGTTAGAAAACAGTGGACTAGTCATCATCCAGCTGTGTCCTCTGGGTGAAGCATGAAACTTTCACTGGCCAGCTGTGATGAGGTCACATAGCTGCCAGTGCCAAGTCTCATTGTCGTCTAATACACAAGGGGACAAAGTGTGTTCGCTTTTGTGTGTGTGTGTGTGTGTGAAGCGCTTCATTGTCTTGTCCAAAAAGTATGAGAGGTCTAAGACTGAGGAATGCACAATGGGACAATCAGACGCAGAACAGAGTCAGAAAGAGAGAAATAAATGGAAGTTAAGCACAGTAGACTTTCGTAATGGAGGTGGCGACTACTTCTACTGTAGTTTCACAGCAGGAGACACCCACTCAACTCCTGCACAATCAAGCTGCGCCTGTGAAATGCCAGTGGAACGCTCTCATTCAGATGACTACCCTGTAATCTCTGTCGAGTGCAGACAGTGGAGGAGATGTGACAGATGAACACAAGGACATGAAAGACGCAGACAATACAAACACAAGATAAACAAAAATATGAACCAAAAGAAAGTCGAGCAGGAGACTGGTGGAGTGACAGTTCTGATCACTCAGCAAACAAAGACGTCAAGTTGGAGGATGTGGAGGAGATAATGGGGAAGGTGAAAAACTAGAAGAGGGAAGAAACTAAAAAAGAACTGAAATCAGCAAAGACTGAAGCACCACCCAGGAGAAAACAAGGAGGTAGCAGACACTGGTTTTTATTTATCAGACTCAAGTGTTTGTCCCTTTGCCTGTGGTTTTTGAAATTTAAACCACCACCTTATATGGTGACAATGAACAAGGGATCTTTTGGTCATGTTTTTACAGGGCACATTAAATGGACAGTTCATCCCTCTTTCCTGTAGTGCTGTTTATCCATCTAGATTGTTTTTGTGTGAAGTACAGAGTGTTAGAGATGCGGGACATAGAGATGTCTGTCTTCTCTCGTATATAATGGAACTAGATGGCACTTGGCTTGTGGTGCTCAAAATGCCAAAAAAAATTACATTTTAAAAACTCAACAGCAATGTTACGTTCCACAAATAATGACCCTGTTATTCAAGGTGATTGTTGGGAGCACTATCATGTAGGAACCATTTTCTTTCTACCAAACTACACCTGCCAACCAAATCAACGTGCAGAAGAAAGCATGGATCTACTCATGGAAGAGAAGCTTGTACTCATGACAGTGCAGGATGAGCTGTAACCATGAGTAGATGCATGCTTCCATCTGCACCATGATTTGGTTGGTAGGTGTAGTTCAGTAGAAGGAAAACAGTTCATACATGGAAATGCTCACAACAAGATCTGCGGAATATCTTGTCTGTGGAAATGTATTTTGCCACTTTGAGCACTACAAACTGCGTTCATCTAGTTCTATTATATTTGAGAGAAGGCAGATATCTCTACGACTGTTATCTCCAGAACTCAGCAACTCATACCAAAACAATCCAGATGGATAAACAGCTCCACAGGCCAGAGGAAAAATACGTATTTTTCATTTTGTGGTGAACTGTCCATATTGATTTGCTCTCTGAATGAACTTGATGTTTAAAATCTGGACCACCCAGAGAAGAGCAGACAGCTGATTCTGAAAATGAAAATATAATTTTATAATTTTGGTGTGGACTCTCCCTTTAAGCTTAAAATTGGTCTACATGAACATAAGATTATTCACTTACATAAACTTGCAATGCTATGAGCGCTGTCTTCATACAGATGATACTGATTCAAAAATTTAAAAATGAAAATCAGCTTGAACCATCTAAAATGGTGACAAGCCCTACCATCATTTTATGTAGCTGACTCTCAAATACTAAAGACAAAACAGAAACACCACATTTAGAATGTGTGACAAGCAAGCACGACAAGTTACGAGGCAGCATGACAAGCAATCGATCTCATTAAACTGATAACCAAGATGGACATAGAGTGCTGAAATCTGGTCGGGAATTCTAAATACCCAAAATGCCTTGTTATTATCTGAATACTGTCCACAAAACATATGAGGCATATCTGAATGCTCCAGGTAACACTCAGTTCCATCCAGCTAACACTGAAATCAGAAATGTTCCTTCTGTCATCCTTTCATCAATCATCACTAAACCCTTCCACCCACCTCTATTCATCTGTCCATCACTTTTCTCTCTCAACACACCCCTCCATCTCTGCAGATTCATGCATTTCTCTCTGCAGGCCTCTCTGTTTACAACTGACACAGTGGAGGAGCTCACTGCCAATGCTGACTTTCCATGAGAGGAAGAAGAGAATTTTTTAGGCCACTACTCTGAGCCAAATGCCCTTCACAGATGCACAAAGAGCGGGGCAGAGTTTTAACAGCTACAGCAATGGTGGAAATTCTTTAAATATCCACAAAAACAACAAAAATGCAGTTTTAATCACAAGGTCAGTGTTAGCTATATACAAAATGTGAAAATCCAAGACTTTTATTATTAATATTTTAAATGAAAAACCTTTTGTGCATGAAAACGTACATAGTAGTGAAGCTAGGAGGAAGGAAAAAAACATAAAACCACTGTGTGAATATGAGCTGGAGTCCACATGAGGGAGAGATTGACTAGCAGACACAACAAAGAGAAACACAAAGAGATAAGAGAATAAGACTCTGTCCTACCTGGTGATGGGGGCCTCCAGATCCACAGGCTTCTTCATCTCTAAAGACAGAGCGGGGGCACATTGTTCCTCCTTATAACCTGGGGTCACTTTCACACGAGTACTTCCTCTGTGCAAACAAATACATAAATACAAATATTTATGTCAGTGTCTCTGATGCATGAGTGAAAACTCACTAAATGGGAACACTCTTTAACTCAGAACTGAAAAAGATCATTTGAACAGGCCCCGACTTGCCCCGACCTCTGCTGGTAGGCTGTCAAGAATGTGAAACACACACTGTAGACACAATGACATACAACCACACACACACACACACACATACACATGCACAAACACACACACACACACACAAAACGGATGCTTGATACAAAGCACAGAAGCGGAAGGATTTGTAAAGAAGCAGAGAAAAGCATGCAGACACCCCTGTGCTTTTCGACATGGCTGTTTGCAAAGATGTCCCAGAGGAGTGGAGGCTGTGCCTGAGGCATTCACATATCACATAGCGAGGCTAAGTCCCTCCCCTTACAGTGGACCACCATGGGACTGTATTTCAGAGAAAATGTGTACAGTAGTAAGTAAATAAGAGTAGAGTAAATATTTTTTTAATTCCATTTGAATTGTGCCATTAATTACACATATGATGTTTGTGAATTTAAAAGATAATTTTGCAAGTCAAGAAACTGCAGTTTGTCGTAGACTGCACACCCAAAAGTTGCTGCAGTGTCATCCTAACCTTGTAGAGCTGGTCCTACATGCTAGCTCTTACAGAACCGACTAACTCTCCTTTCACAAAGCTGCAGCTCTCAGCATGGCTACACTTGTAGTGATTTTCACCTCTTTTAATACTTTTCCCTTGTTTTGGAAGAATGACCATGTTGGTGTAGGTGATGCATCTTGTGCGAGATGGGAGATGTAACTTTTTGAAGATCACAATGACAACAATGTAAATTTATGTGTTTTTGAATTACAATTTTGAAAGGTTTGTATGAATTAATATCTATTTAAACAAACCTTTGTTTTCTAAATATGTCTAATAATTATTTTGTCACCTTGCCTGAACCTGAGTGTTCGCAATACCTTAATAAATTAATGTTGATCAGTCAGCGGTCATGCTCCTTCAGTCTTCCCCCACCCAAGCAGATCAGTGAGCTAACAGTGGCCAGACACCGATTATGTTGAATTACCAGGTATCGTTGGCTAATTGTTGTCTGTAAATGACAAAACCTGTTCAAAGATAACTTTAGGATTTAGTCAGAGATGACAGTTCAACGCTGCTCTACTGTAAAGTTATGTTATGACTGAACTGAACAGCAGCCTCCCACTCAAGCTAACATTAGCTCTCCATCAGTGGTAACTGTCACCACCATAGTTTAGCTTTTGACCACACTGAGTGAGTATTCATTTATCTAATGTGCCTGAAATCCTGTTGTGAAAGCCACAGTTGTGTAAAAGTTGTAAAACGGTTGTTTCCACTTTCTTATTCAGCATAAACTAACTGATTGGTATTCAAAATATAGAATGTTCTGTTCTCTGGAGGCTCATACATTTTTACTGCTCTCTTTTTGGAATCCCTTTCCTTTACAAACAGGATGTGGAACCAGATATCATGATTGATCTGTATGTTAAGTTGTTTTACGACCTGCTACACGACAGCTTTTCGGCATTTTCTTATCACTCCCATCATATGAAGCGGTGATCTTTCCTGCAGAAGGGGGTGTGACCTTAGCGACAGGGGCTCAATGATGTATTACTGGTCTGATGTATGGGGGATGCTGGGAGGGCTTTTTCTATATGGGTGTTATGTTGGGGTGTCCACATACTTTTGGCCATGTAGTGCATTTGTCACATTAAAAGAACCAGTGACAGGTGTAGAAAGTATCAGCTAAAATTTTACTCCCATTAACCACAGCAAATTATTTTGTATAGCATGTTTGGCCATGAGCAAACACAAATTACATAAGAGAATTTAATAGCAAAGCACTCATGTATTCCTACTAGTATTGTTTGCCAGCTGCACTGACAGACAGCTGCTGGCTACTTGCTAACAAGACTCAGCTGGTTTCACACTATAACGAGGACCTGACACTCTTCTTTTAAGACGAACTGCAGCAAGCAAACAATGCCACAAGGGGAAAAAAACAGTTGAAGCATAGAACAAGCATATTAGCAGGGCTAATATTGGCATATCCACTGTTTGAACAATTCAAAAAGCATGGAAGCAGCATATGAATATGAATATGCAATATTGTGTCTTCATAGCAGATACAGCTAACATTCAGGACTGATATAACATGGATAATAATGATAGTTAAATAGTTCTATAAAGGACAAAAGGTTAGTTGATGGTATAGCCTCTGCAAGACGCAGCCTGGCCCTTTCTGCTTACTTTCCTTAAGTATGTCAATGTGTGTGAGAGTTTGTACAGTGTGTGCACTGAACTCACCTTGGATAGACAGGCTCATAGAGGTACTTGTCATCCCCTCCTCCCAGTACATCAAACAAGAGGATGTAGCCTTGGGCAGTCTGAAAACAGAAAGAAAAGACTCAGTCACTATTAACCAACGAAATAACCAGCGAATGAAAGAGAGAAAGTGAGGAGAAACTGTTAAAATGGACAGGGAAAGAAGCTAATTTAAAAGTAAAATCTAGTGTTATTATCTGAATGTCATCACAAAGTCACACAATGTCTTTTTAGGCAGCAAGAAAGAGGAATAATGTGAGGACGGGAGGGAAGAAAACAGGTTTATCAGTAAACAAAAACATCGTCTGTTGCCATCACAGAGGAGACAGGGAGACTGAGAGTGAGCTTATGGCCGCATATGGTGTAGCATTCAGACTGAAAATAGCACTTAAATATGCACTTACACGTAAACTGTTGGCCAACACAGCCAGATGCATATGTAGATGTAGGTCTAAACTACAGATGCTGTTACTTCAGTTGATTATAGGTGGTGCAGGTTTGACTGAAGCTGCAGGTCCAGATCTACAGGTCTGAAACTGCAGTCATTTTAATTTGATTACATTTGTCTTAAGCTTCAGATCAGTTAGACTGCAGAAAGGGCATTCTAATCATGCTGATTATCTCAAGAAAACAAAATCCACACCTAAGTCGTTTGATGTAGGGGTGTCTGCCATGGCCGAGTCCATATAAATCATTTCACAAACAATTTCTGTGAAACCATGATTATTTGTGTTTGCAACAAAACTACTGTCATAGTTGCCCAGGAAATTATGCTTGACATTCTCCTGCAGTCGATCATTTTGGAAACTGAATTTACATAGGCTTAAAAAAACTGCATTTATACAAGTCTATTTAGCCTATTATTGTGCACCAACATCAGCTCATTTACTATTCACGCTGGTCTAAACTGCTGTTGTTACTGATAATGGTGCTCAAAAACTAATTTGTCAGCATTTTAAAACAGCTGAAACACACATGCCCCAGGCTCTATTTTGGGGAGAGGCTAGCACTATCTATAAAATTCTAAATATGATTATACTGTATATTACTGTGTGTGAGTACAATAACACAACAGAGCATTTTCCACAAGTACACACTCACACATGCAGACACAAAGTGCTGTCAGGGAAACTGCTGAAATTGAGCCTGTAGACTGAAACATAACACGAAACCTGATCTGAACTCCACTGTCAGCAGTAATGTGCCATGGGTTTGTAATGAGTATACATAAAAACAAGTACTACAAAACCACCTAGAACCAGAGTACGTTCACTGCACAAACCATGATTCTACTATTTATACTGTTTTATTCATTTGTGCTTCACTGTACAGCAATATTTTGATCATAATTGGTGGCATAATTGAAGTCATCCTTGACTTTTCGAGAGTGGCAACAGTGTTGTATTAGCAGGCCAATAAATCACCATAGTAATGAGAAAACCCAAACCAGAGAGAGGGTAAAGCCAGCAGCAACATGAAGCTTGACAAGAAAAGAGCAGCCACAGCCAGAGAGACAACAGAGCCAAACTGAGGCCTGCTAAACCCATCAACAGCCTCAGAGCTCCACAAAGCCGCTGATAAGCTACAAAAGAAAAACTGCTGAACAACAACACAATGTCAACTGTCAATGAAGAGTGCAGACTTTGAACATAAAGCTGCTTAAATTGCCTTTTGATCCTTCAAATACTGCATTCTGAATGTGAAAAGAAACACTTAAAATCTTAAAACTCCACACAAGCTACATTGTGTAAAATGAAATAAAAACAGAATGCAATGATTTGCAGATCTTTTTTTTGACCTATATTCAATTGAGTATAGTACAAAGACAAGGGAAAGTTGTGGAATGCTCAAAGAACATTCACAGGTAAACAGATTAATTGATAACAGGGAATAGTGTCATGATTGAGTATTTTCAAAAAGTTCAGTTGTTCACAAGCATGGATGGGGTGAGGACAAATAGTCAAACAGTTTAATAACATTTGTCAAAACAAAACTGAAAGGAATTTAGGGATCATCTACAATCCATAATATCATTACAAGATTCAGAGAATCCACAAAAATCTCTGCATGTAAGGGGCAAGGCTGAAAATCAATATTGAATGCCTCTGAACTTGACATATTAAAAACTGCATTAAAAACCCATATAATTGTATAAAGGACACTACAAGGGCTGTGGAATGCTTTGGAAAACCATTGTCTGCATACACAGGTTGTCACTGCATCGACGAATACAAGTTAAGACTCTACCATGCAAAGCCAAAACCAGCCAATAGCCAATATCAACAACATCCAGAAACACCATACACTTATATGAGCTCGAGCTTATCTGAAATGGATTGATAGAAAGTGGAACAGACTCTAATGAGTCCACATTTCATGCTGTTTTCAGAAATTATGGCCATCCTGTCCTCCAGGTTTAAGAAGAGAAGGACAATTCAGATCGTTACCAGCGCTAACTTCAAAAGTCAGTTCATTTGATGGTATGGGGGTGTGTTAGTGCCTACAGCAGGGCAAACTGTCACATCTTAGAAGGCACCATTAATACGGACAGTACATACAGGTTTTGGGGCAACATAGGTGGCCATTCAGACGACGTCTTTTCCAGAGATGTCCCTTCTTATTTCAGCAAGATGATGCCAAGACACATTCTGCACGTGTTACAACAGTGTGGCTTTATAGTAAAAGAGTTTGAGTACTAGACTTGCTGGTAGGGCTGCAGGATTTGGTAAAAAAAAGTCATATTGCAATTATTTTGACTGAAACTGCGACTGAGATAAGTGATATGATTGGTGGAAATGATCAGTTTTGCATTACAATTTTCATGTTCACTGAATAAAAAACTATTAAAATTGTGATAATGTGATATTTTCTTTTATCTAACAAGATTTTTAGGCGAGGTCATCTGTGCAGCACAACAGTACCTCATTATAATGCTGTTTTCTCACATATTTTTCCTTTTTCTTAAAATCGCAACTTGGTTCTGTGATTTGGCTGTTGTGATTTTATTGTGATTGTGATTAATTGTGCAGCCCTAACTGAAAATGTGCAGCGCATAATGAACACAACTTCTAAACTTTTTTGGAACTGGGGTTGTACATGGGGTTTCAACATATTATTTATGGGGTAACTGTGTGGACTGATAATATTAATAATGGCAAAGTTAACTGTAATTGTGGTCATTTACAAGACATGTAGAAATTGTGGCTCTAACACAAAGTTTATGCAAACATTACTGTTCAAATGTTTGTTGAGGCAGAGTGATGACAGGGTCAAGATATAATATATCAGCCAACCATCAGCCGTTCAGGCCCAGATGTGGTGAACGGATGCATTGAGCTGACGTCAAACGATATGAAGTTATCTTGATTTACAGTAGAAAGTGTACAAACACAAAAATGCACAATAGATTCCATGTTATCATTCAACTGCTAAACACAATAACGTGATGCACAACACACACAGGCACAAAATCACCATCTATGAATTACATTATTAAATAATCACAAAAAACTCTGCAAAGATGTCTGTGACACAAGCCATTGATTATAATCTGCCCGTATCATGACTTTTAAAGAGTTTAATTTACTATGTAAAAGTGAGAGAGGACTTTGAGGAGACACATTCAATGTTATACTGACTTTAGTTTGTTAAGAAAAGTCACTGTGTGTGCACTGAGATAAAATAGCAGCTTCATCACATTTGTGTTCGGCACTATATATAGTTTAAGATGATGACAGTAGGACACAGTCTCATTACAATGACCCAGTTAGTGTTTATAGCCCAACATGCTGACGATGCCCACATACAAATGCGAGTACGCATTAAGAGACAAGTTCCTCCACCATGGCTGCACATTTCTCTGAATTTGCCATTTCAATAACAGGAAATGTTTCGAATATTTTACACTTCATCTGGTTCCAGTTCTGCATCAAAAGAGGCAGGGTGACACGTTTAGACACACAAAATCTCTTACAGATGTATGCACATTAGCAAAACAAACAACAAAACTGAATATAGACATTAAAGCGGTGAAATTGAGAAGAATTAGGATACAACAATGTCTCTTCTCTGATGGGCTGCAACAGGGATGGAATCTAAAAAGTTATTTTGCAAATGAATGATTGTTTAATTTTAAAAAAAAGTACAACAATGCAAAATTCTCCATTCCAAGTAAGTCCTGCATTCAAAAATACAGAAATAGCAAATCAGAAAAATATACTTAAAGTATCAAAAATAAAATCACTGGTCCAGAAAAAATGTGCCATTACTAATTCATTGTTATATATGACATTAAGAGATAGTTAATACTTATTCAACAATGTGTAAGTAGCGTGTTACTGTTGTAGCTGTGAGATAAGTTTAGTTGATCTTCTTTAGATATATAAAGAAGAAAAAACAAACAAATGTTTTGCAACGTTTTTTGTGAAATACCAAATAGTTTTACCTCTTTGAGCCTCCAACTGAAGTTAAGAGGCAAAATCATTTTTCTATCCTTGTCTTTTTTAATGTAGAATCTCAATCCGTAAATTAACTAGTAACTATATCCCTCAAATAGAAGTAGTGCAGTAAAAAGTTCAATATTCTGAAATGTAGTGTAGAGTATAAGTAGAGAAGAGTATAAAGTAACATGAAATGGATATACTCAAGTGAAGCAAGAACCTCAAAATTTTACTTAGAACAGCACAGCTCTTGGGTAAATCTACATATACATATACTTTCCACCATCATTTAATTGTCAACCATTGTCAACATTGTGTGGACTTTTGCCCCTGTCTTTTTTAACAGAAATTAAACAGTAAAAGCAACAGAGCGTGCCTGCTGATATACTGGATCTTGCATATATCCAGTTGTAACATGGATTTAAAGTTCACATTGTAAGTTTTAAGTCCTGTCAGTGTAAAGTTTACATTCCCATGAGCGCCCCACTCAACAAATGTATTCACAAATTCAGACAAGGCTTCATTCCCAGAGGGGGGCCCACGTGGGCTCAGAAAGGAGGTGTGAGTGTGACAGGCCTGCTACTGTACTTCAAAAGCACATCAATTACAGGAGGCAGGGAATCTCAGTGAAGTATCAAAGATGGGAGGGGGAGGGGCAGGAAAACTATTTGGCAACCTACGACGAACTTCAGCAGTGTCTCCCACTCTCAACATCTCACCCCTTTCATCTGTAGCTTGATCACACGAGATACATGAAAGCATTCACTCAGCCATTCATCTTTTCATGGGACTATGATTAGGTTTGCTTCAGCTCATCTCGTCAGATATGTGAAAACTGTGGATGAAAGGGAAGGGAGGAAAAGAGAGTAAGAAGACAATTGAGTGCGTCTCCGGGGACTCTTGGTGCTCTTGATACATTCTCACATGCAGAGATAATGATGCAGGAAGAGACAGGGCAGGTCATTGTCAGCTAAAGACCGAATAAATATGCAGACACTGAGATTCAAAAGCCGTAATACACCCAGTGGCTCAGTGGGTGCAGCTACTGAACCAGTTGCTGGTGCTCCCAAGAGTCTTTCATGAGCCTGCATCTACAAGTAAGTAATGCCAGGACCAGCTGAGTTCTGACTGCAGACACAGGACTGCAATGTCAGACTTTCCCAAACTGTATAGGCCTATACAAGTGCCTAATTCACTGATTTATGTCTCTCTCCTCCTCATAGCATCAACATTAGAAACATAACACATGTGCACAGTAAAGTAGCACTCTCAGAACAGTTCCTGTCCTCTGACTGACCAAAAAAGTCTAATGCACTTCGACGGGGGCATGTCGACCATTGTTTGGTTTTTGGCATTGCCCCTTATGGGCAGAGATTTTTCACCGGATTCTCTGGATCTTTTAATGATATGATGGATTGTAGATGGAGAAACATTGTTCTTCAGCTGAACTGTTGAACTATTTGCCCACACAGTTTTTCACAAAGTGGTGAACCTCACCCCATTCTCGTTTGTGAATGACTGAGCCTTGATACTGTTGGTTGGTGCAGGTGATAGTATCATGACTGAGTCTTGATACTATCACCTGTTACCAATTAACTTGTCCTCCTGTGGAATGTTCCACACAGTTGTTCTTTGAGCATCTGTCAAGTACACAGAACTGAAGAAAGGGCTTCAGATTTTGTCATGTATCACTTCCCCTTTTCAGTTTGCACTTTTTCGCTTATTTAAACCAACTATTATGATGTGATGAATCTATTTGAAAAAGGGGAACATGAAAGGATTGATTTAATGCTGCTGTAAGGATGCAAACAAATAGAGATGAAGAGGAACAAGCTGACTTCGTAACTGCTCTAGTTGAGGCTTGCAAGTAGAATGAAAGATGGTGTTTTTTGCAGAGAAAGTGGCAAGTCAGCAGAAAACTGTACACCATGTAATAGCGTACTAAGGCCTCTCCTCTGCATGTTTAAACAAGCTCCAGAGGTCCATACACACACAGGCTTGTGGATATCTGCAGGGGTTCACTTAACTTAGGTGCACTTTTTAAAAAAATGTGACCACTCACACAATTCACAGAAATAGAAACGCATGCAAAATTCCTCACTGAACATACTGTACGTCAGATGTGTTTTGCTGTGGAACAGTGGCTACCAGCATGGACTTTACACAAATACTGCACAAGCATGCAATAGAACACACAGATGTGTGCATCTGTAACTGCAGCTTAATCAAATGTGGCTTGAAAGCACACAGCTGTCAGACAGTGCTAAAGACTAAAGACATCTGATCCATCTCTCCACCAGTTTATTTTTCTTTACAGCTGATTACTATCTTAGGAACCAGACAAATCTGTCAAGCTCATGTTTTCATTTGTTCTGGCGTTTTACATTTTGTGAAGTAGTCAGATGCCAGACTAGTTGATTACAGGAGTGGGGAGGAGAGCAACAGTTAAATCACTCACCAGCGTGCCATTACTATTATATGCTGTATCTTTCCTAACAGGGAAGAAATAGTGTTTAATTAATAGCCAAATCTTGGTGTATCATTGGGAGCAGAGCAATTAAAGTGTATAGCCAAAATAAACATTTAAATCAAATCATAGTCAGAGCACAAAATAAGCATCAGCCACCAGCCAATCCTAGTAAAATATGCAAGTGACTGGTAGATTTGCTTCTCTCACAAGCCCAAAAGACAAAATAAAATCTATTGGTAAAAGACCATTCTATTCTAGAATTTCTAGAGCTGCAATGATAAGTCTATCGATCAATTATTTGTCAAAAATAAGCTTCTCAAATGTGAATATGTTGAGGGTATCTCTATTCCTCTCCATGACACTAAATAGAATATCTTTGGGTTTTGTACAAAACAAGACATCTGAGGATGTCACCTTGGGCTTTGGGAGACAGTGATCAACATTTTTCACCATTTTCTGGCATTTTATGAACAAAAAAACGATGAAAAACGAAATTTAAAATCTTCCAAAACTAGATCAACTCTTCAGATAAAACATTACTGTCCCTTTCCAAGTAAATAAAATTCACCAGCTCTGTGTGATCAAGGAGGGAACACAGTAAAAAAAAACATCTAATCCAGTACAGCGACAACACAAAGTATAAAGTAAACACTTCTCTGATACACTCTCAACAAAATTGTGTTTATGGCAGAGCTAATGTATGCTCCTGTTATTCTATCTACTTCCTGAATGTGTGTATACAGTATGTACTAGACATACGAAAGGAACTGAAGGGTTGCAGTTGTTTAAACATACATAAATTGCTGCAGTAAATCTGTCTGCTCCTTACTTTTGAATGTACTTTCACCCTGTTGACTCCTAAACCTTTTTCTATTTCTCTTACAATGCTTGTGTGTAGTTGTATGCATGTGGAACTACATCTGTGCGATAGAAAAATACACCAAGTAAATCTTTGGTGGAAACACTTCCCTGAGCACTGACCGAGAGTCTAAAAACAGAGAGGGAACATTTTGGCCTCGGACAGATCCCAAAACACACACGAGAGGAGCTAAATGCTAAAAAGTATTTCCCCTGTTTGAAGAACTTCATCCTTTCTCGACTCCTGCCACATAAGAAAAGTCCTTCCCTCTCACTCTGTCAATTGCTTTAGCTGCTTTTCTCGCACTCTCGCCCTCATACACACTGGCACACACAGACACACACAGACACACACACTCAGCTAAAGATAGTCCTAGCCATGGTTTAGGAGGGTGATTACGTTAGCCTCGAGGTCTGCAGGGTGTGTGAGCAGCCAAACATCTGGGAAACAGCTGGTAGTTGAATTGAGGACTACTGGCTGGGCAACGCTGGCCTTTATTGTTTTGCAGCCCCCAACTTCTCAAGTGTGCTAACCCTGTAATTAAACAACAATACTTAAGAGGGCGAGAGAAGTTATGGCTTCTTGAGATAAAAGCTCTTCAAAACACCCCATAGCCTCTGGATAAGTGTATATGTCATCATAACCATCTGTGCGCTTGGATGGAAAATGAAAAACGTTTCAGCTAAATGAATAATAGCCTACAATCATTACCTTCTCTATGTTCTATGTTCAGTTTAATTATTTAGTGTCTGTGTTCATTCAGTTATGAACACTGGTGTGATTTGTTTAGGGCCACCAAAATCCTAGGGCCAGCCCTGCTTATTTCAGTGTGGAATACAGTGCTGTTTTGTCACTCAATGTGTTTTCTAAACAGATAAATGAAAAATTGGAATGGACTGCAAACAACATGACAAGTGAATGGCTGGTCTACAACACAACACTTCAGATTACTTTTTGGCCCAGATGTTGACCTCAATTTCATTTTCAGGAAGTTTGACGGGAGCAGTTTCTAGGCAGTAGATCTCATTATGCCTCGACATGACTGAGTGTTGTGAGACTAAAACCAACGCAGGCACTTGCATCTAAACGGTTGCTTCACAGTTAGCAAACACTTGTCCTGAACATTTCCTGTTTGTGTGTGCAAATGCAAGTGGCATCAAGAATAAACCGGAAGAAAGGAAGGTGAAAGGGCCACACAAAACAAAAATATCATGTCAGATGAAATGATTCAAGTTGATTTAATCACCAGGTACTAAAGTATAATGAGAGTAGGAAAGCTTTATTACAATCAGCTCATATTTAGGGAGCAACACTGTTGCTGCATTAAAGAGGGATTTCTGTTGCAAATTACATGCAGTTCGAGGTTATGTGGTTGTGACTGTGATTTCACATTTTTCACCTGTCACACGTCAGAATCAAACTGTTTGGTTGAGGAGCCCAGGGAGTGAGTGAACGAGTATGCCCTGGTATTTTTAACTCCCCCACCTGCTCCCTGTTGTGTTTGGCTGGGTGGGTATAGTTGGGACCGAGCCTGACTTACTGTTTTTCCAGACACATTCAGAGCATTCATTCATGTGTACTTTGGCTTCAGTAAAAGAGGCAGTGATAAAAGGAAATACTGAGAGAAAGGGGGTGGGGCAGAGATGGACAACTAGAGGTCTAAAGGTCATTGTGCTAATATTTTCTAATAAGTTATGTTATCCCTTAATGTTTTAAATCAATCTTACATTTCCTTGTTGATGTGAACTGGTGCTTAAAGCATTTACATGACACCATTACCTCTTCATTGGTTTTTTTTCCAGTTGGTTCTCTGAAACATTCAGTTTGACAATAAACCAACATGTGTGTTTGAGTGTGTATGTTTGTGTGTATTTCATTGTTGTAGCCCCTTTGACGCCTGATACAGTGTGTTCAGCAAAGTAACTTTAAGGACAAGTGGTGTTATTGAGAGAAACATGCACTGTCCTCTGCCACACTGACTTGTAAACAACCACTCGTGACCTTGACAGTGTTTCTGGGCAGTGTTTAAAAAAGATGTAGGATTAGCTGAACTAATGTAATTGATGAAACATAAAATAGAGAAAGGAAACCCAGAACTCCTTGGAAACAGGGCTACAACAATTAATTTACATCAATTTATTGCTTCATTTTTTTTAAAGCTACTACTGATTACTTTATTTTTTATTGATTTTGGGGGGCCCTGTAGTGTTACCACAGTAACAACCATAACATATAACTTCAAAAATAACATTATCCAAATAAAAAATCTCCTCCTGCTTCTTTTTAACTGGCTTACATGCTACTCACTGTAACTCTGCCAGGGAAAATGTTAATACAGGCTTGTTTCATCTGATTCCACGTAAAATCCAACCCAGTGGCAGACATTAAGAAACACAAAAACAACATCATTCTTGCTGATGATCTATTTGCTTACATAGGTCATATAAAAACGTGAGTAATAAATTAGGACCATTTCATAACCAGTTAATACTGAAGTAGCTAAATCATATGCTACATCTCTAACTGAATGTATGAGAAACTCTGACCCAGCACATCCTACGTATGGTAATAATATAAAAAGAAACCAAATAATATGGCTTGTCTGTAGTGACATTGCTAAACCACAGTACACAGACATTTATACAGGATATATCCTGATCCTGTAATGGCAATGACTGCAATACTAAACCCAGCATTACTTGAGAAAGATTATTCCGCTAATTAGACAGAGTTGATTATTTGGTGAGGATTTCGCTGCATTAATTTGTTATTAATCACGGCAAAATTTCTATTCTCAGATTATAGTATGCAGAAGTGTAAATGCTAACAGAGCTGCATTCATTTGTTAAATCCAACGGTAGTACTTTGGTTAAAATGATGCTTTTATTTTTAAAAAAAGTAAGTTGATAAACTTTCTAACATTCAACACTTTTATACCCCAGGCCACACACTCAGTCGTGCACATGAATACAAGCACACACAAACACAAAGCAGCACATTTATCCAGTGGGCACTAATGATTCTAATGAATCAATTCTGTGTGCGGTTTGTTTTGATGCCGTCTGCTTCTTGGCGGCCGTCCTTGTGTGTTGCTGATCACATGGCCTTTGGAAGTCGATTGAGTCATCTGCTGACTCGGGCACTCGTCTTGTGCGAGAAGATTACTCAACAAGACACTTCCTTCACACAGCTACCTTCTCTGCAGAGTGCTCAGCTAACAATCGTGAGTGATGAGTAATGGTAACAAGAACAGAAAATGTCAGAGGATGATAGATCTTGAAGTCCGGTTGTCCAGATTTCTGCTTTTGTTTTACTGAAAAGGGATGATAATTATTCCGGGCAACACTGTCAAACAAAGGCATGATACCACAAGCAACACCAACCAGCAGAATTACTGCTTCCATCACATACTTATCCTTATAATCTCCCTGTTTATTTACATGAACATCCTCAGATAAGCAATCTGATTCCACTACCACTGCTCAGACTTCTTTGTCTGCTTAAGTGTTTGACACAGCAGATGCAGCATCCGTCTGTTCCGTTGATGAATTCACAGTACGTATCGAGACATTATTTCAACACAGACAGGGCTCATTATTGGGGATTATAAGACGGACTAACATGCCATCCTGAAAATAAAAAACAACTCAATAAATCCAGCTGACCCATGATCCATGATGCAGTCTGTTGCCTTGAGAAACACTCTGCTCTCTGTGGGTATCAAAACCTGTTGTCTCTCTTAAAAACAAGGCTGTTGTTTGTGCCATATCATGTCTAAACCATACCTAGTTTTGCTCTTGACCTCAATGAAACCTGTGTTGTAAAGACTAACCACAACAGAGCCAGTGCAGCTATCAATATATACCATGGACAGCAGTACTTTATGCTTCAAAGCAATGCAAATATGTTGGTTTTCTGTCTGTGCTGCTTTAAAAAAGGTGTAAAAACAGCTGATTGAAAATTATAATAATGCTTATCTCACAGGAGGTACACATAAATTTAGTCATGAACAATAATATTGATGGTCAAGCAACTGAGCTGCAAAACATTTGATGATCCCACTGGAGGCATGACAGTAGAGGAAAGGTCTAGTGAAACCCAACATCAGTGAGCTTGTGTGTGGGCTTACATACAGAAACATGCTGGCGAGAACATAGTCATTTCATCTCCATGGAAATGAGCATATGAATTTTTAAAATCACGTCTTTTCAGCTTTGTGGGCTGATAATTTGCATATTTTTTGTTTTTGTGGGTTCTTCTCCAGAGTTTACCTTAGGTAGGGCTTTAATGACGGGAAGGAAGATCCCGAGGGAGATATTTCATGATTATTTCAACAGAATAAAAAACAGGCTGACACAGGCTGTGTATCCTCTTCTCATCAGATTGAGCATCCAGGTAAATTTGTATTGATTGGCAAAACACACAGAAATTGAGGCCCTCTTCATCTCCCAAAACAGCTGAAGTAGGCAGATCCTTTCAGACAGCTATAATCTGTTCCCAGTATAGAGCAAGCCTCACCCACAAGCCTGACCTGTTAAAAATGAGGGCAAGATTCAATGGCAAAGGTGACTGATGCCCCCCTTTTAACCAAAGAGAACAAAAGAGATTCTCTGATTCCTGTGATAATGTTAAAACATGAAAAGCTGAAATGTAAACATCTGAGATCAATAAACTACAGAACACCTCATTTTATAGAGAACTACTACTATCAAACTACTCTTTCACTTTGAGTTGATCAACTTACAGCCAGATAGAAAGTACAGTGATCAGCATAGGACAAAGTATGACAACACTGCACTTTAGATAAAGGGCAAAGTGTAACTGAAGTGCTCAAATATTATCTCAAAATGTTAGAGGCCAGTTTGTTCAGTGACCATTATCTACTACAGATAATTTCAGAATGTTACTGCTGAATCTTTTACTTGAATCCTCTTCATCTCCTGTGGGACATAAGGGGACAGTGAGTTTCCTCCATCATTCCCAACTTCAGGAGGGCACTAGCTTGTTTGTCACAGTTCACCACAAGGTAATTTTCCTTATGCCTGGAGGAGTCCATTGTTGAACTTTAACTGGCAGCAAGTTAAACAGCCAGCAGTGCACTCTGAAATACCGAACTATTCACCTAAAGCACCACATGTTGAGCTTAAACTGTTTGTGGCCACTTACATTGCGGAGGCATTAAGCCTGGAACTACTTGCAGCCTGAAGGGATGAACATCAGAGTCAAAATGTGTCTAGTCTCAGGAATCATACATGTACAGTTCTATTCTTACACACCTAAAACCTGCAACCTGAACATATGTAAACCCTGAAGTCATGTATTATGATAACTGAGGGAAAATCTTGGAGTTAAACAAGTGAAGTCTTTCTATGCAAGACTCCAGCAGCAGGATGAGAGGAGGTGGAAACCTGTGTTACCTTGCACTGAACAATCAGTAGACTGTGAAAATGTTGTTTTTTCTTATCTTCATAAGAGTGCTGGCAAGATTTTCTCTATTTTCTTAAAGAGAAGAACAAAAGTAAGAAAACATTGGAGAATCCCAGAAATTAATGGGTACTAACAAAATAAGAACAAATCATGGGAAGAACAAGTTTCACCAGATTTCAAACTTTTTCTGCATATTAAAAAAATGCACTACAGAGTTATTTCCTGGGATTGGTATATGTATACAAATAACAGCATATGTTGTTTTATTTTAATTTATCTTATACTTTCTCCTATTCTATATTCTTCTATTTTTATAAGTAATTAATAAGTATATATGTCTTATGTGCATCTCAACTACAACTTGCATTTTGTTGTGTAAACCTGTGTTGTGTAAAAAAAACAAATAAATTACCTTGATAACTTGATGAATAAACAAAACACACAGCAAACGCCAAGAATTGTTTTGAAATAGTGCTTAAACAGTGTGCCTAGTGTTCAAGAATAGTCAGATCATATGGCCACCATTTACTTCAAGTTGCTCATGTTCCTCCCACGTGACAGTGACACTGTGGATTAACAAGATTTTTCATGCTAAATCAGTTGAGAATTCTCTCTCATCTTATTTTGTTATTTTCTTTTAGTTTTCATTACCTGTACAGCTATTTTGTAGCACCTAAAAATCCTAACATCACTCTAATGTAACACCATGGTGTGATGTGTGTGTGTGGGTGATTGAAGTAAAGTTGAAACATGATGTAGAGAGTGAGCTCAGGGAGGACGTTTCAGTTCCGCTCTCACTGCCACGGGAATACCTTCCTTGTATCTGGAACTCAGCATAACAGCAAAAAATAGGACAAACTCTGCCGTTTACAAAAGTGCAGCCACACTTTCATTTTTCTCTTTCTAGCATTTGTCATGCTCATTATACTGTGGAACACTAGAGTTACAATGAAGCAGCTTCTGTGTTTTTCTGTAACGGAGGGATCCTAATAATATCCTATTGTCGGTGATCGATTACTGAAGCATCTTCAAACTACTGACTGAAAATTTACATGCAATAAATCAAAGTGGCAACAAACAACAGAGGACATAAAGAACACCAAACAGGTAAGACAGAGGAGAGTATGAGAAAGGAAGAGAATACAAGTCATTACAGATGACAGTCGACCATACATGGCCCAACAACACCTGACGACCCACTTTACAGAGGCAGCTTGTTATGCAGCTGTTTACATTTCAACTGCTCTGAGGGCTGCAGCTGCTTTGGGGATGGTATGGATATGGGTTGTTCATGTTTTCCCCCCAGCAAACGGTGTGTGGATAACAAGGACAATGACAATCCATCATCCATTTTAACAGCGAAGTGATGGCACCACAGTTCAAGTCTCACAGGCGTAAATTCTCACAACTATTCGCTGTCCAAGAACGTATTAAAAATGGCTGCAATTAGAGATGGGACTGATCCGATCCAAAATCCGTATTGGGCCCCATTATTTGGCAGAAAGCATTCATCGTTTAGCAGACTTGCAACACCAATCTGCATTTCGATCTAATTTCCATAAAGCCATATATTTGCTGCGTCTTTACAATTTATTAACACCACACTAAGTAATGCGAATTGAGAGCTAAGCAGTGCTTTTCACCTCTGCTTCACTCATGATGTAAAAATAAACCAGCACAAAAATGGCATTTACCAGTAAACCATCATAAACCTCAATGTTCTGAACAAACATGTTACAAATGCCTGACAAACACTAACATTTGCATTTTGGAACATAAAATAAAGTTAAACTCTCAGCCATACATCATGGGGGTTTATGCAAATGAGGGTCATCTCTCAGCCTATCAGCTGCAAATGGGAATGTCATGAATCAGAATCTCACAGTGCCCCACAATGTTTGAGGGATGTCATTACATGTTACATTACACAAACTATACAAGCTTTTCAGATTGACATTCAGTTTCAGCTTCATGTTATCATACTGCTGTTGCTGCTGCTGCTGCTACTACTACTACTACTACTAATAATAATAATAGACCATAAACATTAACAAAAAAGAGTGCCATATTGGTATCTGCAGATATCCAATTAACATATCTGAATTAGATTGGAACTGAAAAAAAGTGGATCGGTACATTTCTAGGTGCATTATTTATGATGATTTTTATCCATCATGATTTTGACTTGACAAAAAAAGATTTACTCCTATAATTGATCCTTACTGGCAAAAGAGATAAATAAAAGGAGTATCTAACAAAAACCCAGGGAATTTAAAAAATCATCTAACATTAACATTACAATTACATGAAACATGATCACAGTAATATTGATATTTGATTGCTTAATGATAATATAATGTTGAAATTCTACTGATTTATAACATTTGTGAGCAGAATTTCTCAACATATCTGTCAGTACTTCATGGGGAGTGAACAACAAAGTGACACTCTTTCTGAAATCCAGAGAATAGCAGCCAAATCTCCAGTCATAAGTTTACTATTTTTATAGTGCTATTTTTGTACTAAGTATGTTGGATACAAGGACATGATGCCAGACATGGGCCAGCAGGCATCTATCAAACTGCAAATATGAGATGAGACGGTGGAGAGGTGTACTTACCGCCACAGCTATCATGGAGTCGTCTGGTTTCCATTCTGCCTTCTGGTAGAAGCCAAACTGGGCCGCCGCCTTTGCAGACTCGATATAGCTGACTATCAAAACACTGGGCTGTGGGTGGGGAAAAGGGATATGGGAAAGAAAATGAGCACTTTAAAACATCCTGCATGTCCCAGACATCTGATATAGACATATGATAACCAAAAACAACAAAAAAAGATCCACACAGCAGAAGAGAGTGTGCAGTTTTATTGCCAAAAATGTCTGAATACCTAGGTTTGAGGTCTGAATTTAAGTGTGACAACTGTTTATTAATCCAGCTCAGATGTGAGAAAAGACAGCATGGCTAAAACACAGATCTATAATCAGACATCTTCAGTGTTTTTGTCTCACATTTAAAGAATGTGGATCACTCTTTTTTTCCTATAGTGCTGAAATGATAATTTTTCAAACATGATAAACTGCAACTTTTTTTTTAACATTATAGCAAACATAATATCTTTGGTTTGGGACTTTTAGTTAAACAAAACAAGATGTAGTGGCGTGAGCATAGATTCTAAAAAAATATCAGGGGTGTTTTTTAATTTTCTTTGGGCTCTCATTTAAACTGAAATCTTACACAAAACCAAAAAATACAACTAAAAGTTAATGTCATTGTACTGACTTAAATATAATTTGGAATATCATTTTAAGAATGATCTGAATAAATGATCAAAATAAAAAAACTGCCACACTGGCGAGCTGACTTTTCCCCTCCTATTAACAACTTCCTCACCTTCCTCATTTCCTCACTCCCACTGTTTCTGTTTTTGTGTCACATGTCAATGGTGAAACCAAACAACACACCTGTTAAATGATTGGCTATTTACATATCACTCATAGCTTGCTCCATTATCGGGAAGTGACGTGTCTCTTGCTGGTACATATCAATATTGTTTTGAGGCCCAAATGAGAGCAAACTGACAGTAATTAGACAGAAACCTGGCACACGTCTATTCAGCTGAATGGTACTTTTAACATATAGAAAGCACAATACCATTTTCAATGATTTGTCGCCACTTCTTTTTCTGCCTCAAATTTGGGGTTTTTGGAAAAGAAGCAATACAGATACAACTTTGTCCTCTAAGAATTGGATGGCTATGACACCTCACACCCTACCTTGTTTGGCTCATTTCATCTGAAAAATTATTTTCAGTCCAGGAAACAAATGCATGCTTAGGCTACTGTTTATACCATGCAACACAGACAGACATGGCCAGAGGCTGTTGCCCTTAATTTGCCCCTACCCATGAATCACAACAGCAGATATCTGTCTGGATCACAGAACAATCATCACTAGCAGTTCATTCCAATACCCTAATATAACACCACAAACAATGCAAATGGTACCTGCAGTCAAATGGGAATCATTGAGTAACTTCTGATTTATGAATGTGTAACATCAACCAACAAATTGAGACATTAGCAGGTGAAGAGGAGCACTGGTACTGAAGTCAGGTTCAAACACCTGGCAAACCTTTATTCAGTCACAGACGTTATTTAACAACCAGTGGAAACCCCCTGTAGATAATTTATAGGTCATTCATGTTACAAACCTGTATAGCTTTACTTAATATAGCCTAATGGCATAGATGAAATTGAAGCTGAATCAATACCGAGCCTTGCTGTAAATGTAACTGAAGGAGTTGTATGACTCCTCATTTATTTTTCAGCATAGTAGCACTGCCAATGAAACTGCGTAGTGCGTAAACATGTTTTTAGCCAGTGCTGCTACCTCTTTCGATTCAGACGATCCTGTATCATTCCAGACACAGAAATAGGAAGTAAGAAATTAGAAACTACAGCATTAAAAATATATGGTGGCCCTGTAACTTATAAAGTAAGGCAGCTAATTCAGTTCCCAGGGAGACATGTAACAGTCCTTGCACAGGAAAATCAGGATACTGTACACTGAATGGCGATGGTCACATAACAAAAGCTAGCGACATTAGACTTCATTCTCAGTCACAGTAATGAGAGAGGTTTTAAGTATTTCCAACATACAGTGTCCCTTTCATAGCATGAAATCTTAATAGTGCCAGCGATACCTGCACTGGTGAAGCTTGCTCAGTGGGAAACAGAACCAGACACCTCTCTCCTCATTAGGAGTTGCAATAATATCAGATCACAATCAGAACAAACTCATTAGATGTTTTGCAATCTAAAGGGGAGAAAAGAAAATCACAATAGATGTAGATGATTACATTTGGGACCTGGGGATGAAAACAGTCCAACATTATGGCAGCTCAATGGAATTGCATGTGGTACAGTCTGTAGCCTAAGTATTAAAAAAAATGCATCTGTGCTCCAGTACTCCAAAATAAATTACTTTACATTAATGTGGTGATTTTTTTACCATTTTCACTGTATCTGATAAACTGCAAAAACTTCTAATCTCACATACACAATGGTGAAAAGTTATTGCCTATATCTGAACGCACCAGGAGATGCTTCACTGGACGATACGCTTGGGAAATTAACCTATTCACACTTTGGGGAAATCAACGACTAAAAATCATATATTTCTTTTACTGATTAGTTTAATAAAAGCTAATGAACAGTTTAAATATTCACACAGAAAGGTCTTCTGGTACAAGGATGAAATGACTTGATGCGTATGTCAGGGTACCTCCATGCATCAGCAAGTTAAATCTAAGACTTATTAATGCCACAGTTTAATTTCATTTCATGTAAATTTTGCACAAAAAAATCAAATGTGGAACTATAGGCGTCTTCTGAGTAAATACATATTGTCAAAATGACAATAACCAGCTGAGTTAAAGAACATCTGTCCAAATATGTTTATTAGCCGAGACCTAAAAGACTGTAACAGGGTAAATGAGAGCTTGGAGTAAATTTCAGATGATTTCAGACCACCATTACAGCATTCAGTAAATAAATATTTAAGCCTATTTAGTACTTTTCTTGGTAAATGAGAATTTAAGACATTTTAAGACTTGTTAAGGACCTGTAGCCATCCTGGTTTGTTAATAAATTTCATATTACAAAACCACTCAACTCTTTCTCTGCAGCTGTACTAACTGTACCAAAATCTGCCTCAACTTCCTTGGTCATTGCCCCCTATCTGAAAAACACTCACATTTCCTCAATAGGGTCAGTCCTTTCCTCCAGAATGTTAATATGACATCATTTCTACAATGAATCATTCAAAATTCAAACAAATACTTGTTGATGGTTATTCAGTATGTTTGGACTACAATATTAATACAAACACAAACTTTTCAAGATATTGTTCAAGTTTGGAAAAGTCACTCATGGCGTCACCCAGTCCTGCAGGCAGGGAAGCATACTGCCCACTAACACACAAGCAGACCTGCCAAAAGAAAAAACTGGCCCTGAAGGACCTGAGTTTGCATGACAACATCCAAAACAACGAGTATACAATATTCTAACTGAGCTACAGCTGAAAGTTTGTAAAGTAGTTGTGACTTGAGCTTCCCCTGCATTGCCATTTCCCATGTTCCACCACAATTACATGCAGCGAGTAGCTATAATTGAAGAAATCCCAGGGGAGCGTAAAAGATTACACACACACACACAACATGAAAACCATACGTGTGCAGCGTGGCATCCAAAGCCAACTATGGTGCCGCTATTGCATAACAGTGGTGCCACACCGACGAACTCCTAGACATTCCTAGACACCCTGAGCAGTACCATACAGCTGTAGCAGGGTGGTAGAACAGAACGACTACAAGGCTAAGCTACTGTGCTACACACGGATTAAGTAATAGTGCCTCGAATGAGCTAGTCAGGCTCAGGCTGCACTGGCCAGGGTCGAGGATAGATGGGATTAAAGAGAATCGACCTGGTGGCTAAATGATGGTTGAGAGCAATCCCAATCTCGGAGGCGAAAGGGCAGATTTACAATCAGCTTGATTCACCAAATAACCTGAGCAACATACTAAAGTGTTTATGAAGTGAAACCAGCAGCAGAACATAGTATTAAGGGTGCAAACTGTAAGCAAAATTTTTTCCTCCCTCAATCAAAACTTTATTTTCACAGCAACATATTGCACATGAGATAACATGCTCATGAATATGATCTTTGTTATATTTCAGATCTTATTTTAACAGATCGATTCAATTTTACCTGATCGATCAAATTCTTGATGACTGATTAATTGATCATCGATTAACTGTTATCATCTCTAATATGCACAGTATATGTATTGTATCTACACTAAGTCATGCTATGATAATGACCCTGATGAGATACATGAACCTATTTTTCTCACCATTTTTTACATGTTTACAAAGCTCATAATTGTTTGGGACTTTGTTGTTTTATAATCCTTCACTACCTCTTAGATGCTCTGCTGCTAATTTTTTAAGATCAAATGACAACACAAATAAGAACAGCTCAGCCTTTTTTAACTATGCAGAAAACCTATGAAATATACTACCCAAAGCTGCAAGCACTGTGAATATTTTTAAATGAAAATTGAAAACCTATTCATTCAACACTGTCTTAAACTAATCTAATATTTCAGATATTTTATTGTTTTGTCTTCCTTAGTTGTAATTCTATTTTTTTTTTTACATTTTTTATTGTTTTCAGCATACCTGTTTTTGCCTTTTGCTAACTCTTTGATCATTTACGATCAAATGCTATGTAAATAAAGTTAATCATTTTGTTCCAAAAGTATTTCTGTTAAGACTAGGGCTGCACAGTTACTCGCAATATTATCAAAATCACAATATGGCCAAGTGCAATATCATAATCGCAGAACCAGAACCAAATTGCTATTCTTAGCAAATATGGGTAAGAAAACAGCATTATAATGAAGTACTGTACTGCTGCATAGATGGTCTGGCATAATACTGTTCTCCAGATGAAAGAAAACATGTTTGTTACGGACCCCAATAAATCACATTATAACTATTTTAACGTTTTCAGTCAAAATACTCGCAATATCACTTTTTTTTACCTAATCATGCAGCCCTAGTTAAGAGATTCTAATAATAAACTTTTTTTTACCATTACAACAAAAGCAACAAAAGTCAAATAAACTAAGAAATGTGTGTCACATAACTGAAACACAGATAGGACTTGGAGAGGACATTACACAAGCTAATTTAATATTAGAATCCTGATATTATCTTGATAAACAAGTTTGTCATATGTGTTTGCTTTAAGAAAGGTATTTAAATTAATTAAGAAAATACAGTGCTTGAGAAAATTGTGTAAACAAAACCCTCGCTGTGTGTGGAGTTGGGCTACACAAACAAATGAAATGTTAAAATGGACAAAACAGATGTGAAAGGTGCATGTCAAAAGGAAGAAGTTGCTCCAATCGACATTCCCGACACCATCCTTTTCCTGGACGCCTCATTGATACTCACAGGCAGTCAAACTTCTTGAGAAGGAGGGGAAGGAAAACATGGCCACATCCTGTGGGGGCCTCAGGAAATCAGCAGTGACCCTGATCCATTGTTGCTACAACTCAATAATATACAAGCTGTGTGGAACACCAATACCTGTAAACAATGCGTCCAACTGCAGGTTATCAAATCAAACCTCTCCATATCAGAATGGCCAAATCTGATGTATTCAAACAAACGAGGATAGGATACAGTTTACAGCGCCCACAGCACAGGGCTTCATAGGACTTTTTAACAACATCAGTTACTGATGCTGGGATTTGAACCAGTGCTTAAAGAGGAAATCACCAAACATTTCATGAGGAATTTGGCATTTCTATGAAACTGAAAGGTGAACTTTAACTGGCCTTGGTACAAAAGTTCCCTTGTAACAAATGGTGTTGTCTACAAGTTAAAATATGCTGTGAGCAAATTAATAAATAGACGATGGTGAAAATTGGATCCCATCTGTGGAAGCTGCCGCAGCCTCGTACATCACTTCAAAGTCCGAGTCCGTTGACGGTGCTTAAAGAAGGATCAAGATTTAGTAAGGAGACTGGTTTCAGAATAGGACCCTTTCTTTCTTTAAAAAAAAAAAATTGGAAGCAATTATGCCTTTAATTTAGAGGACAGCTGAAAATATGCCAGGAGAGGAGAAGAGAGAGTGGGGGAATGAAATGCAGCAAAGGGCCGTAGGCGGGAGTGGAACCCACGGCTGCTGCAGAGGACTCACAGCCTCAGTACATGGAGCTAACAGTCTGTCAACTGAGCTACCAGATCACCAGGACCCTTTCCTGTGAAGATATATCAGTTAAATTCATGACTTACATTCTACTGAGAGAGGCCTTGGCTCAAGATTACCTGTACAACCCTACACTCTTGCTGAAAGGACTGTCAAATAAATACAAAAAGAGTGCAAGCCCACATTGGCCTTCAACTACACAGAGGCTGTTTAGAAAAATATAACCCATCAGTACACAAGATGTCACTGAAAAGCAACTTTATTTTCAAGCCACTACGAACTGTTCTTTCTGTATTATGCTGCTGTGCAGGAAAAATGGAGAATAAAAGGCTCAAATGATGTGCTAACCTGATTGTTTATATTACTCGTTTAAGTCTGGCAGCCTAAAAGAAGTTGCTGCAGACAGAACATACTGCAATATGTGGTTAAGTGAGTGTTTGTTCTGAGCACTATATAAATCCCATGCTGATAATACTTTAAAGGGACAGTTCATCCAGAAATCAATTCATACCCCCCCCCCCCCAACCTATAGTGTTATTTATCCATCTAGATTATTTTGGTAGGACTTAAGGAGTTTTGGAGATATGGGCTGTAAAGTTGTCTACCTTCTCTCAAATGTAATCGAACTAGATGGCACTTTGCTTGTGGTGCTCAAAGCACCAAAGAATATTCATTTGAAAAACTCAGCAATGGAACTATTTGCTTTCTGCTAAACTATGCCCACCAACCATATCACTGTGCAGAAGGGAGCGAGCATCTACTTATGGACAAGAGGTTATATATCAGCCATGGAGAATGCCATTAATGTTTACATCCTGTCCTGTCACTAGCAAGAGCCTCTTGTCCATGAGTATATCTATTCTGCATGTTGATACAGTTGGCAGACAGTAGAAAGAAAATCGTTCCTTCATGAAACTGCGCACTACAAGGTCTGTGGATTATCTCGAGTAACCAGAGGAGACATTGCTGTTTAGTATTTCAAATGCATTTTTTCGCACTATGAGCACCACAAGTCGATCGCCATCTATTTTCTTTTAGGGCCCGACTATGTTGATATATCGCCCAATATAATATACAGAACATAGAACATACACATAAACACACATTTTTTGCAATGATCCCCTAAAAGTGATTATATTTGACAAAGATATGTAATGAGAGAGAATATTTTAGAGTAAAATAGTGAACATTTGGTCCAAAATTATATCATTTATATCATAAATAAATCTAAATACAAAAAATAGACAATGGAGCAAAAAATATGTATATATTAAACCTGATTTAAGAAAATTATCAAATATACACCGAATTCTAAAGCTAACAAATAAAAACAATCAGCATTATGTTTTGTTTAAAAAAAACAAAAACAAAAAAAAACAATGGCACATGTCAGACAACATAGATGGCAATATCGATATAGACCAATGTCAGGCTGGTAATATCAGTTGACCAATATATCAATCGTACTCTGCTTCCATTCTATTTGAGAGAAAGCAACATTTGTATGGCCTGTATGTGTAAAATTACGTAACTGACACCAAAACAATCCAGATAAATAAACAGCACTACAAGTAGGAGGAAAAAATATATTTTTAATTAAGGGGTGAACGGTCTCTTTAAACTTCGAACCCGAATAACCTTTGGGGGAAGTAATAAAAATAGATAATTCAACCAAAAGTGCTGAATGTACCCGGGAAATTCAGCCAGGTTACTGCCCTCTGCCTGACACAAAGCATTCATCAGGTAAACTTCAGTTCCTGAGGCTGAGAAGATGAAAAACCACTATGCCTTTGTCATGAGTGAGTAAACGAGCACGTGAAAAAGCCGCACAGGTACAACGTAGTGATAAATTGTACTGGTATGCCTTCGAAAGCGTCACACGTATGCGGATATACTCACACGGTTATGATGCGTAATAATGTCACCTGTCATCCATGTAATAGGTGAGTAGGTGGCACCGTTTATCATTCATTATGGCGAATACCTCCAGGTCGCCCAACACTATCTACAAAAGTGTTACTGCGATTGTTTGTTAATTATCATTTTAATAAACATGAGGGGCAGACAGCCAGATTGCCACGCAGCACTGCAGATTTCGCCTGAAAATAAATAATAGCACAGGTGATCCCGTATATTGTGTGCAACATGCTCACATTATCCAAAATGACAGTAGCATCACACGGATTGTTTTTGTCCAGAGTCAGCTGAGTTCATGAGCCTGACTGAACCGGACTTTAACTTACCCGACTGAACCAGATGCTGAGCTGTGTCTCTGACAGGACGGCGAAGTAAAACCTCTGGGAGCTGGGCTGGATGTGGAAGGGCTCCTCTTCACTCCTCAGCGGACAAAGCAGCCTCCGGGGCCAGCCGGTGAGAAAATACATGACGGCAAACTCACTCCGGTTCGACACTCCAAACAGTATCGCAATGCCAGATCGTCGGTGCCCCGTATTCCTCCCAAAGTGCTTTTAATCCAACTGAGTCATGGGTGCTATTTCCGAAAAAAATAAAACTTTAAGTATGCAGTCCAGCGTAAACACTGGTCAGGCTATCAATCTACGGACGCCGTAGAGAAAGATCCCAGCAGCCGATGGGGCTACACAGCTAGCCGTGGGCTAGCATTGGCTTTCCAACTTGAAGCTAATGAGCTGTCCAAGGCAACGACAAACCGAAAACAAAAGCAGCCAGGCCCGCAGGGACACCATTCAGCAACGAACAGCGCACTGCAGCTGACAAACGGGTCGATTAACTGTCGTTCCCGCCGCGGTGTCAGTTCCAACGGTTTCTGGACCAGCGGTGTTTAACAGCGGTTAAGCGTCCAGTTTTCACTCCTCTATGCTTCGTCGTCGCCATCTTTACAAGAGTCTGCTCGAGTCAAAGCTGATTGGCGAGGATGGAGACGTTTGCGTGGTGTTGACATCTGACGTCACCTCTCCGTTATGTGAAACCATTGGTTGAAACGTAGCTGCGTTGAAGGCAACATGGCTCGATGCTGACATCTGGTGGTGGAAAACAAACCCTGCAGGAAAAACACACAATACCCACTATCACAGTAAACATCCAAATTGTAAGCAGTGCAACTGATCGTGAAGAGAAATAAATGAATATACAAATATAAAATAAATACAATTTAAAAAAATAGTAATAACTTATTAGCACTTTTCAAAACAAAGTTACAAAGTGCTGCACATGCATAAATCAGAGCAAAGAAATAAAAGAATATAAAAAAAAAGTATTAGTTTGCAAGGCAGGTACTACAGGGTCAACTTCAAATGTAAAATAAAACAAAAACTAAATATAATAAAATGGGTAAAACAGGCTGATTCAGCATGCCTGATCTCCACAGAAGCACAGTTACATTGTGTAATCTGTAAAATGTATAGTATTTTATAATACATATCTTTAAATGTAATTTTCTGAAAAAAGAAGAAGTTTTTTTTCTCATAATCTGAGCAAGATCTCCTTTTCAGTGACACTTACATAGTACACCCCAAACTTTTCAGTTTTAATTCTGTTTGTATTATGAAGGTTTTTGCAGACATCATTTACAGCCTACTTTATCTTCATGGCTTAAAAGAGGCATCCAAAATTATCATTGTAAAAACACTTGACTCAAATATGTCAACAAAATGATTCCAAATTAAAGATTTTTTTTCTATTCAATGTTCAGATTTCTGCTCTGGAAATGTATGAAAATCAGTGCAGTTAATGCATCATTTGTATATTTAAAGATAATATTTCAGAAACATTGCAACACAAAAAATTAGTTGTCTTAATGTAAATAATCAAGTGGGTAAGTTTCATGGTGTCATCTGCTTGTTACATTTTTCCCACATTCACGTAGTGTCTCCCCTCAAGAGGATTTGAGGACTACAAAGAACACTTGATTGCTTTAAATGGTTCATGTTAATTTTTGTAATGTTATTCATACATTAAGGCATCATTTAGCAGAGAAGGTTGGTTCAAAGATTGGCGCAGTTTTGCCAAATTACGTGCACCTTTGAGACACTATAGAAGCAGAAGGTAGAACAAATATCTAAAAGCTGAACTAAAAATGGACCCTACTTAATCAGTAGATCCTCATGATTAAGTTGGACATAATAGAAATTGATGTGCAAATTACATTTGCACTGATTGGCACCATTTATCAAGATTTTTATTCCTGTCACCATTGACAAATTATGAGACAACAGGCCCCTTGGCACAGACATGTGAAAGCCCCCCTCCCTCATTTAAGAGGAGCACACCCATATTGAAAGAGACATGGTGTCTCTTTGTAGTTGTATGATTGATTTTCACAAAGAAATGTTAACAGTCACTTCAAACAGATGTTCTGGCCTTCTGACACCTGGGCCCCAGGGCCTGTGCTAAGTAGCCCCCTTCAGTAATCCCTCCATGCGTGTCACACAAACCATGATTAAAATACTGTGGAAAAAATCACCATGTTCTGGCCAAATAGCTGAAAGTATCAGAACAAGTTGTCCAGAAACTAGAGCAGATATATGAACTAACACTCACACTGCTATTAGTGTTAAGAGAAAGATGAGATCGTTATAAAAATTAGACGTTTGGTGTTCAAGCATGCAGTGATCCAATTTATGAATAAAGGCATTAAAAACCAGAATTAATCATTCTGTACTGTCTTAGGTATTATGACTTGTGACACAATATCTTTGTTAAAATGATTTTATTTATTTATTATTTTTTAAGTGAAAAACTAAATAAAAATAATAGGATACTGGAACCTGTGGTACACTTTTCAGACCAGCAGGTGGCGGCAACATTAGAAAACGAGAAGATGAAAACGTAGAAGGAGAAAAAGAAGCCTTTGCAGCAAACTAGCTGATCGATGCTGGAGTAGCCTACTTTATTTGCGTTTGTACTGTCTTTCCCATTTCATGCAAGTTGATGGATTTATTAAGTTGTTTCAAAACTACAAGTAACGTTATTAAGAAAACAAAAAAAACACATTCAAACTCATACTTCAGTAGGTGGCGGTATAACGCGTATAGTTGTTAGATAACTGTTAGGGAAGTGGAAGAAGAAGAAAAAGAACCCGCAGCAACAGCAGAAGCATGGCTGCTGACATGAGATTACCAACTATTCGAAAAGCAGTGTCCCTGTCCGGTTCTGCTTTCGACCGAAAAGATCTGGTGGTTCCTGGTGATGTTATCACTTCAGACACTGGTTTCATGAGGTGAGTACTGGCTGTTTGACCGCTGCTGTGATCGGCTGCTGTCTGTGGTGGCCTCATGTTGTCATGGAAGGAAATCAATGAAAAGGGGCTCGATGATCTGTGGTATTGGTTCTTGTATTGATATATTACCTTTAAGCTTACTGTTAAAAGTTACACCAATCTTAACGGCCAATAAACAAGAGAAATAATCACTTGGGGAAAAAGCACCATATGGTTTATTTGAAGTCACCATGATCAAGGGATAGATGGTGGAATGACCATAATCAGCAGCACCATCAGATACATTTATACAAAATTCCATATTACATACATGTAAATAAATATACATATTAATTACATAGGTGTCACCATTATACAGACTGCACTAACTTTAAATTGCCTCCTTAAGAAGGTTGACCTGACTTGTACTCCCTAATGACCATAATGGTATTTGTTTAACTGTTTGCTAGTTTATATAGATTTAGATGTTATGCCCAGTGGTCTATCTAAAATATCTAATGTAAGTAAAATCTTCACAGGAACTGAACAGGAGCAAAATGATATAATTCAATTGTGGAGATTTTCTTGAAAAACATACTGAAATGATGATGGGGTGATTTTTGAGGGGATCTGTACCAAACAAAGATCTTTCTTAAGTCTGTAGAATATGATGGGTTGGCCATAAAATCTCTACAACGGTATTTCATTTTAAATGGTATTTTCACACACATTTGGCCTTTAACAAACATTGCGTCTCCTGCAGTTCGAAAATTGTAGTGTTGTCTGTGTTGTCTATGAACACTATCGGGCGAGTCATAGTTAATTCAGCTTTCTTCTGCTACGTTGCTATTAGGCTGCATTTCTCATTGTCACTGCTACACACCATTTATCCTCAGGGGTCATGGTACCTATGTTGATGAGGACAAATTGACGGCTTCAGTCGCCGGAGAGGTGCAGAGAGTAGACAAGCTGATCTGTGTCAGACCACTTAAGACCAGGTACGTAATTGAATTGAAGCTCTTTAACATTTACAGTCAAAGTTAAATGGTGGTAGTGCTGAACTGACATGAGGACAGATGTTAATGGGTTTATGTGCTCTTGTTTTTGTGTAAGTTATGTTACAACTTTTTTTGCATGTTATTGAATTGCAGGTTCAACGGTGAGGTTGGAGATGTGGTCGTTGGCAGAATCACAGAGGTAATGGACTGACTGCCAGCCAGTCTCTTCTTAATATGTGGTGTCTAACATTTTAGATGTATACCATATCTATATGGTTACAATAGGTGTTGGGTAGGTTACTTTGAAATGTAATAGATTATATATTACTAGTTACCCTGTTAAAAATATACTAAGTAATATAAATTCTTACATTTGATTACTTTTCTAACAAATATTTTAAACTGGGCAATAAAGCTTAAAGTCCTAAAAACTTACATTTAAACCAGGCAGTATAAAATTGTTGTGGTTAGATTAACTTACCTGAAGATGTTCCCTCAGGTTTGACATCAAGCATTTCAAACAAACAATCCATCTTTACGCTGTACAGTGATGTTAGAGTGTCAGAGAGGATAGTGTTTTACTGAAATTTGTCCCAGCAGCTTTTCTGGCCCTTGTTGTTCATACCTGCATGGCAAAAAGATGTAAAGCAACAAAATGTCATATTCTCTATATCAAACTTTTTACTGAAAATAATATATTTGCATATCACCTGCGTTTTGATTAGCAACTAACAGATTACAGTTACATTTATTTTGTTATTTATTTACAGGAAAATAGTTACTCCTGAGCACTGGTTACTGTTGTCATTTTTGATAGGAAGAAGTTTTTTTTTTTTATTGAGTGTGTGTTCTTTTGTGTTTAGGTTCAGCAGAAACGGTGGAAGGTGGAGACCAACTCCCGACTGGACTCTGTCCTTTTGTTGTCTTCTGTCAATCTGCCTGGAGGAGAGCTGGTGAGATGCTAGTTCTTTGTACGACACTGACAGCTGAACTAGTATTATCCTGTAGGACGGGGAAGTTTGTTAAAGTCCAACATTTATTTATTGTTTAAAATGGTTATTTGATTTTCTTTTTCAGAGGAGAAGATCAGCAGAAGACGAGCTCACCATGAGAGAATACCTTCAGGAGGGCGATCTCATCAGTGTAAGTCACAGTTCATTATAACCTTTCATTGGCTGCTGTGTCTTATTATTCTCGCTTAAGATGTCTTTGTTGCTCTCTTCTTGTGCTTCTAGGCAGAGGTGCAGTCTGTCTTTTCAGATGGAGCCCTATCACTTCATACCCGAAGTTTAAAGTATGGAAAAGTAAGTTATGCCAGTGTACACAAGTAGTGATTTTACTCCTTGATAAGTGCCATTCCATTCTTGCTCTACATGATGTAGCTTTAATTATATTACTGAACAAAATAATACTTTATTGTCTTTCCTTATTTGTTCTATTAACCTATTTTCTCTGATCATCAGTTGGGTCAAGGAGTGCTGGTACAGCTTTCTCCATCTCTGATCAAGAGGCAGAAAACACATTTCCACAACCTGCCATGTGGTGCATCCATCATCCTCGGGAATAACGGCTTTGTGTGGTTGTATCCCACACCGGAAGGACAGGAGGAGGAGGCTGGGGGTTTCTACACCAGCCTAGAGGTGGGAACAGAACCAGCAAAGAGCAGAATACACACTTTATGTGAAGATGTTAACAGTAAAGTTTGGATGTGGAAATAGAAATATTATTAAAATACTGATATCCACAGTTTGTCTCAGAAATGCACCTGTCTAGTTCAATATCCAAGCAATCTGCAAGGAGGGCAAATGTGGCTTTAGTTGACTGGAATCTACTGTATCTAAATTGTATTTCTATGTGTATATGTTGAACTTGCCTGTTTGTGTGTCTTTGCCTCTTCCCTTTCAGCCTGTCAGTCTGGCAGATCGAGAGGTGATTTCACGGTTGAGAAACTGCCTCCTGGCTTTGGCTGCACACAAGGTCCTTTTGTATGACACCAGTGTTCTCTATTGCTACGAATCTTCAGTTCAACACCAGGTAGGAAGCAGATGGATAAAAATTTCATGCACTTTAAAGACACTT
>JAJHUR010138162.1:0-22650 GCA_027495735.1 Lutjanus campechanus
ATTGTGCATGTATCATGACTAAAGTATCGTGGTAATATCTGGAATGTATTGCAACTTAAATATCATGATATATCGTATCACGACTTAAGTATTGTGATAATATTGTATCATCTCTTAACTATCATAATATTATTGTATCATGTCGTGAATGTATCTTGACAATATTGTACCATGACTCAAGTACTGTGATAATATTGTATTGTCACTTAAGTATTGTGATAATATAATATTGTGACTTAATTATCGCAGTAAATTGTATTGTGTCTTAAGTATCGTGATAATATTGTATTGTGAATGTATCGTATCATATCACGTTAATATCGTATCATGACTTAAGTATCGTGACAATATATCGTGACTAAAGTATTGCGATAATGTCACATTGTAACTTGTGATATATTGCGATAATACAGTACATGTAAATTTTGCATCATTACTGAGCTGTCGAGTTGTTTCAAAATGCAGCACGTTGCATTGCGGAACTGTTAGCGGAAAATAGTGTACATGCTGTGGACCTGACACGTTTTTGTTCCATTGTGAGAATGTCTTAAAGCACTTTAAGCTGCACATCTCACACTCACATAATTTGAACACAAACAAAATGGCAGAGTGCAATAAATAGGAAGTAACTTTAGTCCAAAGGCCCTCATCTTATGATTCCAGTTTTGTGCCATAACGTGATCTCCTTTTCTCAAATGAAATAATCCGCCATGTTTTGCAGCACAGTCTGGTAAAGTCTTCCACTTTGCTGATGGCTTTGTTAATAATGATGATACAGTATCTCACAATTAAAGTGACAATGATTTGTATTTGCTTCTTGACCTCTTGCCTATAGTCATCCCCTGTAGGATGATCAGTGCAACGCTGGATCCAATCAGCCTTGTATAGATAAAAGAACAAAATAAACAGGTCCATTCCACCATGCTCTATAATTTCACTGTTCTGTCATAGAGACTGTAATTATGGTAAAATAGCTGATTAATTTCACCCAGTTGAAATGCACATCAACTGATATTAAGAAGATTCAAATGTCATTTTCTTGATAATGGAGGGGTATTCTGAGGTCACTTGAGGAGCATTTGGACTGAAAAAAGATGTTTATTTGTTTAAAGAGGTGGACATCGAGGTGGATATTGCATAATACAGCCCTGATGACGTCTTTAAACTGGCCCACACCTGTCTGTCTGGATTATTTTCTTCTCTTTTTTTTGAGAAACAAGGGAGGATTCCACCAGGGATATTTCTGCAGTGTCTCCTCAGTGTGTTAGATTTGACAGTCTAGACAGCTGGTGTAAAGTGTGAAGACATGCTTCAGCTTTTCAGAAGATGTCACTCCTGTGTCTTTCTGCCACTTGCTGTTCACCTCATACCATACAGTGCAGCAGTGTAGACATACATTTGGCATAAAGTACGCATGCACAAGGAACATATGCATTTGTGTGCATATATAGAGCTCGTTTTGGCATGTACAGTAAGGCTGCGTCTTGGGCCAGGGATAACTGAGTCCTGCTGTAAAAATATCCATCACAACAAGTCATGTAGGTTGAAACAGTTTGTATTAAATTCTTAAAAATCAACCAGTAGTTTGAAGTAATTCCAACTTTGACCAATGCATTGTCATTTCGTAAACTCTTACAAAATACAGCGATTGTCCTGCTGTGGACAGGCTGAGCTGCAAAAAGTATTTTAGCCACAGAAAAAAATCTATATCGGTTTAAGTTTTTGCTATATTCAAAGTATTTCACTGCTTCACCTTGGTGTCAGACAGCCTTTTCTTATGGGAAACCGCTGTTATAGCTTAAGCCAAAAATCACTCCCTCCAAAGCAACCAGACTCCTTTGGCAAAAACTAAAATTTTACCTGGCTGAACATGAGAGTTGTTGGTGCACCGCTGCCTCAGTCTGTTAGTTTGTGTTACTGTGACTTTGGTAAATCACCAAAGTCACACAATAACACAGAAGTAGACCAGCAACTCCTGTGTTCTGTGAGGTAAAATTACTATTTTTGCCAAATGAGTCTGGTAGCTTTGGAGAGAGCTGTGAGTTTCCCATCAGAGAACACTGTCTGACAACAAGGTAAAGTGACAGAAATATTCTAAATATAGTGTACACTAATCTGATTCATTTTTTAAGTTGGGCCTTTTTTACTGGGCTAAAATACATGTTGTACAAGGTAAAATTGCTAAATTTTCCTATGGAGTTTGGTTGGTTTGGAGAGAGCGATATATGGCTTTATACAACGGCACTTTTCCGTCAGAAACGGCTGTCCGACGGCAAAGTAAAGCAGTGAAAATACTAAAAGGATAATGATTTTTTAAGGTGGACCTTTTTTCAGGTGTCTACAATACATTTTGCTGCCAACCCTGTTCACAGCAGTACATTACCGAGCTTCACCTCATACAACCCCAATTCAAAAAAATCTGAACTATACCTTTAATATTGAGACAACGTGTTTATTTTAATAGATCAAATAAACCTTTTAGAGCTGAAACTTGAATGAAATGACAGGGTTTGAGTCCGGCCTCAGCTGGATCCTGCCTATTATGTCAGTCACGGCTGTAAAAACCAGAGCTTCTGCTTTTAAGTCTAAAATCCAGCAGGTGTCCAGAAGGCGCTGTTCCTCCTCAGTACACACTTGCCGTACAGTTAATGGATTTGGTTGCTCTGCAAAGATATCCGTCTTAACAAGTCATTCAGTATTGAGTATTGTGTTCTCTGAGAACAAGTAAAAATATCTGCCACTGGGGTGAGATAATTGATCCTGTCTCAGTTTCCTTTGTGAGAATAATGATGTGAAAGTAAATACAAAGTGCCACATGCCCTCTGAATTCAGCAGGCATTTTCAAGATGACCTTATTCTCAAGATTTTGACTTTATTCTCTTCATTACAACTTTATTTCAAATATTTTAACTTTATTCTAAATATTTCAACTTTATTCTTGACACAACTTTATTCTCGACATTTCGACTTTATTCCAGCTCTGTCGACTTTTGTCAAGATGGATAGTTTTTGCCCCATGTGGTACTAGAGTTTATTGTATAGTCCCAAGGTCAAAACATGTGTTTTATATCTGGAAATGTGTTTAGATTTATATGGAATGTTTTAATAATGATTAAAAAAAAAAAATATGTGGAAGGTCATTAAATAAAATATAATTTTTCAATAACAAACCACGTGATCATGATAAGTGGGCAGGAGAATGAATGAGGGAATATTTAAAACATCTATCCGAAAAGAGTAGCCCGGTTTCAAACCAAACAGAACTATTCAGAAACTTTGGAAGGTCTCTGTCTTGCTGAGAGCCACCTGAAAAGCAGATCCTCGTATTTGCCTTTGAGTAAGTGAAAGAGCATATGAGTGCAGGAGTCTCAGCAGAGCCCGGAGGGCTTTGAAAAGCATCGTTCAGATGATAGACTCTATGTGCAGTAGCTCACTACTTACCTTACTTTTATTGCATTTGGGAAGTTGGGCTGAAATATAATAAGTGCACTGCACAGTGAGAAATATGCAATATTCAAAATCAGTCATGCTGAATTTGAGCACTGTTGAAAGGTTGGTATTTGTACATGGAGACATAGGTATCATGTTTGCATGAGCAAACTGCCTTAAATTAAACATACCAATGATGAATTACATGTATGGATCCTAAATAAAAGGTTATCATGTGAGTTTAACATATATATGAACATATGCAGTTTATAGTTTTCTCTATTTTTATATGATAATGAGGTGGGTGTATGTCAAGGACAGGGATTAGTCCAGTCACTGTGTGCGTGTGTATTTGCAGCATCAGTCTACAGCAGTGAGAGGACTGCACAGCTAGCCAGATTTTTCTCTCGGCTAGCTTACCTGAACAAACGTAGGACAAAGTATTAGGGCCATGATGAGGAAAAAAGAGAGAGAATGTTGACAGTGATGTCAATGAATAAATAAATCACAGATTTTTTTTTTAAATTTTGCATTATGAGAATAAAGTCCAAGTGTCAAGAATAAACTTTAAAAAAAAAAAAAACACTTAACACTTGCTTCATTCTCAACAATGTTCTTGACATTTCGACTTTCTTCTGGTCATTTTGACATTATTCTCGACATTTTGAATTTATTGTCTTCAATTTTTATTTGTTATTTCAATATTTATTTTTGACATTTCAACTTTATTCTCAATATTTTGAGTTAATTCTTGAAATTACTCCCAACATTTCAATGTTATTCTTGTCATTTCAACATTATTCTCAACATTTTGACTTTATTCTTGACTTTGACCTCATTCCCGATATTTCGACTATTCTTAACATTTCGACTTCTTGACATTCCAACTGTATTTTTGTCAGTTTGACGTTATTCTCAGTGTTTTGACTTTATTCTCTTAATTTCAACTTTATTCCAGATATTTTGACCTTATTCTCTTCATTTCTTTTTTTCTTTACTTTACTCTCAACATTTCAACTCTATTCTTGACATTTTGACTTTGTTTTTGTCATTTCGCCCTTATTCTCAAAATGCACGATCTCCTTTAAATGTTTTCCTTCTGCCTGGCCCTGACCCTAATACTCTTCCCAAACACATTGAGAACCAGCTTTTTCAGCTATGTATGTATGTAACTACATCATGCAGTGTACATAATCTTAATCACACATATTCTGCATATGCTGTATAAAGATTTGAATTTGTTTTACCAACTGACTGGATGTAAACGTCTTTTTCTTTGTTATTAAGTATTTGGAGATTAAAAGAAACTGTAGTAATCTTCATTTTTGACTTGACGGATAATGTTTTGCTAACTTTCATTAGTTTTTGTCCTCCATACACCTGATTATGTAAACTATGTTGTGTAAGGTGCTATATTAGACACAGATACATCCCTGGAAAGTCAATATTAGCAAATGAGTGTCACTGAACACCCCCAAACATCTCAGTACAAAACACTTTTATGTTCCTGCACCTTTATTCTCTTTAAGTCTGTGATTCTTTTTCACATCATTAGCCTCCATTTGGATAATCTCTTTTTATCCCACTAGTCTGCAGATTCTTCCCCCCTCTGCTTGATGCAGCTCGATTCATTAAATCGAGGAATCCACTGGTGGCACCGAGGGTTGGAACTTCTTTTCCGAAAGTCTTTACAGAAAGCCCAGACTGGAGGAAATTAGGCTGGTCTCTTTTTGTTTGCTCAATCCATCCTGACTCATCACGACGTGGGTATTTTTAGCTGTGGATTCCTGTTTGGCTTCCCCCCCGCTGTTCACAAGGGGCTATCATATTCTGTGAGACAGGGAGGAATAATCAATGTCAAATATCAGCCAAGAGTCGATTAGTGGCGGAGACACAAAGTTAGAAAACCTTGTGTCATGCTGGACGTTACATGTAGTGTGTGCAGCAGCTGGATGAAGTTCTTGTGTGTGTGTGTGTGTGTGTGTGTGTGTGTGTGTGTAGGCTAAATGTATGTGTTTGTGCTGTGTTTTGTCTGGCACAGCTGCCCGTATCAGCTGCATGCTCGTTAAATGTTGGGCTTAAACCCGCGCTGACGCCGTGCCAGCTCCGGTTACTCCTGTGGGAATACCTGCCATTGTCATAGTGAGCCCCTTATAATTCCCTGGAATTAGACCCAAATGGTTGAAGTTTGGCCGCCCAGATAAAAGCTGCAAGACCTGAGCTTTGACTAACTGTTAAAGGAACAGTTCACCCCGAAATGAAAAAAAAAACACATTTTTCCTCATACCTGTAGTGCTATTTATCCATCTGGATAGTTTTGGTGTGAGTTGCAGAGTTTTGCAGATATCGGCTGTAACAATGTCTTCCTTCTTTTGAATATAATGGAACTAGATGGCACTCTGCAGCAGTGTTGGTGAACTTTAGTTTTGAAAGTAACTTGTGACATCATGAGAAGCAACTGTATTATGTTATGAAGGTACTTTTGTGTTACCAAAAATTGCAAAAGGACTCCTGCACACTGACTAACTTGCAATATAAAATTTATCAGGCAAAACCTTATATATATATATTGCAAGTTAAACAGTGTGTGGGTGTCCTGCAACTTTTTTGGTCAAACTCTTATGCACCTGTGTCATCTAATAGATTTGCAGTGTTTTTTTGTTTGCGTTACCAAAAACAAAAAACGCTTTTTGATTCCTTCGCATGTTGGTTATATTGTTCTGATGATCTGATGATAGTGAACTAGGCAGAGGCATATTACACAGCTGAGAACTGTTTGCAAGACACTGAAAACTGTGACCTTTTTTCTATTCATTCAATCAAGAATATGCTGGATCAAATCGGAATCAAAACGTGTGCATCATGTCTACGTCCAGACTGGACTGCATCTTGAGTTTTGATGATAACAATAATAATAATAGTAATACATTATACTTATATAACGCTTTTCAGGACACTCAGAGATGCTTAACAAGAAAAGATAGATAAATAAAAGAACAAATAATGGATGAGGAGAAGAAATTATCAGTAATTTAAAGCAGTGTTGAACAAGTGAGTTCAATGAGTGATTTTTTTTTTAATATGGAGAGAGAGGGGGAGTCTGAGATGGCTTTGGGGAGTGAGTTCCAGAGGGGTGGGAGCAGCAATGGAGAAGGCCCTGGGGGGGGGGTGTGACAGGAGGTTAGCATCAGCAGAGCGGAGTGTGCGGGTGTGTGATGTCGATGATGGCTGAGTGTGAGTAACTGTAAATGGAAAACAAAACTAGTGGCACTCCCTGGCTTAAAAGCTTAAAATGTTGAGGCTTGAAGACGCATCAAGATGCATCAATAATCGTTTTATCATTGCATCATAGCCCTCTGACGACTCCGACGATTCTGACGAAGGAAGCGTGCATCTACTCATGGACAAGAAGTCAATTGTTTCAATCTTCATTTCCTGATTTGATTTGTTGTCTTTCTTTTGTCTTTGTGAACTGATATACAAAGGAGAGGTTCAGTTCAGGTCATGAAAAAAGGAAAGGATTGTACTGGAACATTTATTTATTGTTTTATTAATCATATATTTTTATTTTTGAAGTGGACCGTCACTTTAAATACATGACGAGAACAGGTCAAATCAACGTATTGCAAGTTTTTGGTAATTTTGTAAGTCGCTTCCACCACATCTGAGGGTTCTGGATGTGACTGGCCACCTGAGAGTCTATTGTCCTACATGTGTAAACCTCAAGCAGAGCTCAGATTGGCCCTGTACAATAGTATAAACCCCCCCACCTCCCCACCCCCACCCCCCATACTGTCTGATTTAAGGTGGCCGAGTGACCCGATATCCTGTTTGTCAGGAGAACAGAAATATTTCTGATTGTTGCACATCCTGCCGGTCAGTGATCTGTGGCACATACAGCTGCTGCCGGGCACGAGGACTTATTTAGCTTCTATTGTATGAGCTCGGAAACAATCACACTCTGTACCGACTTAATCTTCAATGCCAGGGAATGATTTTGAAGTGTGAGGTTGCTGGGTTGGTTGTCAATATGCGTGGGAGATTCCTGCGAGTTTTGGGCGCACAAGCCACCGGCATTATCATGCAAAATTAATTATTTGCCTCTTTTTTATGTCCCCCTGAATCTTAGCGCAGTAAAAAAAAACTGCCTGTGTTTTATTGAAATGAAATTATGGTATAATGTCACTTTTGCTATTAGCACAGAGAGTCTGTGCATGCCAATTGATCCTGCTGTTGTCATAGCAACATGAACCACTAAACCTCTGCGCAGCTGTTGTTATGGAAGCCCTTGAACAGCTGGGGGGCTATAGCTGCGGAGGGATTGTGGGAAACGGGTCTTTTGGTCCTCCCTTCACACCTTGACCCCAAAACTCCTGCTAGCGAAAAAGAGGAGGATTTGGGAATCTTAAAGATGTCCATCTGGAGTTTTCTCTCCGCCGTACAGAGCCTCCATATGATTAGAGGGAAAGTTTAGGCAGGAAGTTGTGAATATTTAATCATGTCTGTGTCTTCTCCAAACCTGCTCCACCGCGAACGCGAGCAGTGAAATCAAATGAGTCAAATGAAGCCAGATTCTCTCCCAGGGTTTGCGTGATGCATTGGAGCATATCCCATTATTGATATGAGCAAATGTTGTACACAGTGCAACAATGAAACAATCATTTCACAAGAAGCACAACTTGTCCGGGGAGCAGCACTCTCTAAGGCCAACTCCTTCAGCCATAATAATGCTGGAACGTAACCCAAGAGCAAGGTCTCGTCCTCCCACTGTTTGATTTAATGCAGATCTGTCTGTAGATGTGTGTACAAGGATTATCAGTATTGTGGTTACGGCCTTTGCGTGACTCATACAGCACTGTACACTGAATAAGAACTTCTCAGATACTTCACTTAAAGAAGCTGCAAGGAACTTTCATTTTATGTTGATTTTTGCATCACAGTTTTCATTTTCACTGAACAAAAACACTATTAAAATGGTGATTATGTGGCATTTTTAGTGGGTCAACATGCTTTTTTACATATAGAGAACACGATTTTTTAGGCTAGAGTATCTCTGCAGCATGACAGTACTTCATTATAACGCATTATAATTGCATGGTTCTGCAATTTCAATGTTGCACTTTACTTGGCCGTACTGTGTTTTTGATAATAATGTTAGTTGTGCAGCAGTGCAGTTGACAAAAGAGGTATGAGCATCACTGTCCGTGAGTGTGGATTTGTTTTGGAAGCAAGTGACAGAAAGATGCAACTTATTTTTAATACCATTTTTCTTTTTGAAACAGCTGTTTGCAAGATGCATAGCGATGTCATTATGTATGCTATTTGTGGCTATGTAAGATTAATAGTTGTTTTATGACAATGGTAAAACAAAGTCAATTTTTTTTTAGTATCATTCAACTACGTTTGCTCAAGGGCCAGATTGTTTTCAGGCAGACACAGTGGAGGCTGGACTTCCAGATAAAATAAATTAAATTTATTTAGGCCTAGTTCACCTCTTATTGTTTAATATTTTCAATTTCTGAGTCAAATTCAACATTAACTTGAAAATGTGCTCAGACCTCCACTAAGGAGGCAGGTCACCCAGGAGTGATGGGTCAAATCTGTAAATGTAGAAACATAATTTCAGAATTCAGTCCTGATTGGCAGGAAATATTAATGAACTTTAACTGTTTTTTTCATTAACATAAAGTTGCACCATTATTGTGCATGTGACACCTGTACTGTAGTTACTGGTTGCAACAGCATCCTATTAACACAACAGGACTGCTGTCTTGTTTTGTAGATGCATTTTTGTTGAACGATAGCAGTAAAGATAAGCTTACTGACAACCCCACTGCATTTCCTGTGACTACTTCAGAATAAAAGCCATCTCGCATTTCATCACTGAAATGTTTTTAATGTGAAGCTGTAGCAGAAAGAAATGTTCAGTTTGCCTTAGCACCAACTTAACACGGCCTTTGTTTGGGGTTTTACTTGCAAACATCCAGGACAAGTCATACACCCAGATACATATTGCAATACTTTTGGCGGGCTGATGCATGCATTTGTTTTAGTAGCAAGTGAGAGAAAGACGCAACTTATTTTTAATAGTATTTGTCTTTTTTAAACACAGCTGTGTGCAGGATGCATAGCAATGCGGTAACATATCTTTTTGTGGCTGTGTAAGATTAATAATATTAATTTGAGAATATTGAAGCAAAGTAAACTTGCTTTTGTACCATTTCGCTCAGCACAGCTCACTGTGGCTGCTCCTGACTGTTACATTATTCCCTCTGATATTTCAAACTGACCTGCCGTCAAAAAAATGCTGAAAAGGACTATTGTTTTATAGATGCATTTTTGGTTGGTGAACATTAGCGTGAAAGCTATGCTTACCGACAAACACATTGCATTTCCCGTGGCTACTTCATAATAAAAGTCAACTTGTGTTCAGCCAGTTAAATGCTTTTAATGTGAATCTGCAGCTATAGGAAATGTTCGGTTTGCATTAGCAGCTCCTTGCAGCATTTTTTTTGGGAGTTTTTGCCACATACACCCAGTTTGTAGTCCTGCAAATATATAAATATTGCAGTACTTTCAGCTGTGGCCATTCTAAGGGTCAGATGGGAAGATTTGGCAGGCTGGGAGTGGCCTGCAAGTTGACGATCACTTGTCATATTGTGCTATCTTTATGTTTGATACTTTCATTTGTTTTTATGCTGCCTTGCTGCAAAAATAATTTCCTCTTGTGGGACAATCGAGATTAAACTGATCTACGTATAACAATACTTCATATTTTGGGAGCTGTATGGTCATACACTTTGCATTTAAAATCTTATTAAAAGTAATTAATTAAAAGTAACCAGTAACGATAGCTGTCTATTAATGTGGTAAAGTGGAAAAGTACATTTACCCTTTAATGGAGTAGAAATATAAAGGAGCAGAAAATTGAAATAATAAGTAAATAAATACAAATAACATGACTGACTGGCTGTATCTGTGTACCTGTGTACACATGTTAAAGGAGAGGCTGCAGTGTGAGTGATGGTGGGCAGATTGAGGAATGCTAATGTTTCCTCTGTGGCTTCAGCGAGGAACACGGTGATTAGACCTCCAGCCCCCTGGGTGGAGCCCCTCGCTGCACCAGCTCCCGCTCTGATTTACTTTGACGTCAACAGGAAGGTCAGCCGGGTCCCAGAGGGGTCATGGAGAGATGCCGAATGGTGTGTGCAGTGGGCTTCAGTGCAGAGACGCTCCTCCAGGATCCCAGACGGGGCCGGAGGGATGACCCAGGGAGGAAGGGCCCTTGGAGCTTAGGGAGGGCTTCGGGAAGGATTACTGAGGGGCTAAAATGTTTTCTTTGTGGCTGAAAGAAACCTAAGAAATGCTCTCACCCAAATCTCCCATGGTGTGTGTGTGGTGGGGGGGGTGTTTGGCAGCAAAACTCAAGCTACATCCTAAAGACTTTCTCGTTTTCTCGGGCTGAGCTTCTCTTTACTATCATTAACATGCCCTGTTTGCTTTCAGAGTTTGGAGTTTCAAATCTTTTATCAAGCCTAGGGGGGGGAGCCAGGTTCAACCAATACTGATTTCCCTCCAAATAAAGAACACTTACTTGAAGTATGATGGGAGGAACTGAATGTGAATGTAAATGCCAGGAATGGAAAGGCATTTGTTGATAAAGAAACTGTGAGATACATTAGAGTGCATTCAGTGATTGCTGATTTCAGCCAAAGTCTGTCTCCAAAACACACTGGATACATTTCATATGTTCTGTAGCTGTCACGAATAAATGTATTCAAATGATTTAGAACACCATTCCTTCTTTTAGTTGTCAATTACAAGTGTGAAAAAGGGTTCGAAAGGTGATTTTTTTTTCACCAAATATTTGAAGAAGTTGATTGCGCATTCATGTCCAGACCATATTTCACCAGGATTTGCAACTGTGACATTTTTCACCCTCGACAATGTGCAAAATTTAATCTTCGCTTTGGACCCTAACTAAAAAAAACTACATCCAAATTTCTCAGTAGACAGCCAGATAAAAAGCCACACACAGGATGGTGGCCAGGATTAAAGTGGTACCCACTCATCCACCGCATCTACAATGTACCACGTCTCAGCGAATATAAAGCTGTAACCAATGGGTGTGAGTATTTGCGCATGCGTGTTAGGCTACATCAGTAAGCTCAATTTCTTTAATTTACATGAATAACTTCTCCCATCACCATGTCCCGGAAGCTTCTTGTTGGCAGCACACAGCCAATATAGTTCGTAGACCAGATTTCACCTCCTAATGAAATATGACTTTGGAGAAATTCCTTCACAGTAATCAGTATCGCCTTTCTTTCCACCTACGACTGAACACATAATCAGAATCATAGAACAAATTTGTGTTTTATGATATGTTGAAACCACATTTTAGCTGGTTGTAAAGAGACAGACAGAGTATCATGCTGCTTTGAACTAGAAATCAATGTCTAAATTCTGGTTGGCGCTGACTGGGAATGCTAATTCTGTAATCCTCAAAAATGGCTCTGCAATATCCTCATGGAATTTTCTTATGATTACCTATTCTATGTCCAGAAAACCACCTTATTAGCTACATGTCAGACGATGTAAACATTCTCAAAACAATATGATGCAATATGATATGATACGACATGATACAATACGATGCCATATTGTACAATACTATACAATGTGATGTGACAAAACAGAATACAATACGACACAATATGATACGATACAATAGAGTCCTGCACTGGGTTGGGTACTCAGCAGGTGTTCCGCAAAAACATTGTGTAACTGGTAAAAAATGTATTTATATAAATTCACAGGTGGAGGCATGGGTAAAACTGAACAAATTGCGGATAGGCAGCAGGTTAGAACAATACTAGGACAATTACAATACAATAATATGTTTTTCCCTGGATTAATCAGAAATGAAGATGATTGCGCAGTATTTTCAACATTTATATTCACTAATACATATTAAGCCTAATCAGCAGCTGGGGTTTTATTGTGAAAGTCTACGACACAACAGCGATGAAGGTTAGCTTAGCTGGTGGCTAGAAGAGATGACAGCATGATGGCAATAATAGCCAGTGGAGAATACATTGTTGAAGGCCAAATCGGACATTTGGGCGGATTTTGGTGCACTCAGAGACTGAAAATAATGTTGTAAATCGCTTTAATGCTTGTGAAAAGTATTAGCTTTTGATAGCTGCAAGCAAGGTTCATTGTCACTGTGGAAACACATCAGCAGCTGCAGGAGCACAGGCGCTGTGCCAGTTGATGACACCAGTAACTTACAAGTGGGTGACTGTGTATGTGTGTTTAATCACGGATGCGGGTCGGGTCACGGGGCTTATATGAAAGTTCCAGGCGGGTGCAGATTTAACTTGCAGGTAACTGGACCCATGGAGGACTCTGCGATACAATGGAATACAATACAATATGATACGATACAATTTTATGCTCAGTATACACTTGATTCTTTATCATAATTCATTTTGCAGTCTTGCGCAGCTCCGCTTAAGAAAACAACACAAACCAAACACACAATTACACATTTGGCACTTTCCACAGATGTGCAAAACACATGAAATAGTCCCGGAAATTAAACATTTCACATTATATCCTCCGAATTCAGGTCTCAACTAGCAGCACACTGATTTTGGTTGTGCAGTAGGATAGTCTGATGTATAAAAGAATTCTTTAGCCTGTTGCATTTAAATGAAAGGACTCTGAATTGCTTATTGAGGGCAGTGAGTTGGTATTCTCCAATTAAAACACGCAAGGAGTCAAAAGAGTTGAGTTTCCTCAGAATTTGCATGACAGTGGGATATAATATGAACGTTTTATTGTTCTGCCGCGACTTTAGGGAGTTTGATAAAACTCTAAAGAAGAGAAACGTTTGGGCTCTTCTTGCTAAATCTCCACAGCTTTCATTCCAATCCCCCCGCCTTCCCCATCCTCTGCGGGCCTCTGGTTGTACCTACCTACCACACACACAGTAGTCCCCACTGAGCTGTGCAGGACTGGATAAATACCATCCCTTCAGAGGCTCTGTGTTAGCAGATTGCTGGAGGTAGGCGGCCTGCTGTGAGGCCCGACCACACTCCCACTGTTCTGGAGGAGCTTTAAGCGAAAGATCAGGTGTCCAGCCCTGAATGCTTGATTGAACTTAAATCTTTTGCATGTGCGCCATAACTCTCTCTGCGGCGCTGTGCTCCGCGTGGCTCAGACATGGCCAGCCAGTCAATTGCTTAAAGGAATTTGAGCCGCAGCAGTTTCTCTGACCACCCTGTTTTCACCTGTGTCAAAATTATAATCAGATGCATTTTGTTTGCAGTGATGAAGGGGCTGCATTAAATTATGAATTTAACTCTAAATCAATACTGAGCCAGTCTGAGTTCAGAGTTTCATTTTGGATGGATTATTCCTGCCCGTAATTATAACAATTTGCCCATAAACTATAACATTTTACTCACCAGATGTAATATCATTCGCTTAGTTTAGAATTTCATGCATTTATTTATTTGTAATTCAAGATTAAAAACATCCATTAGATTTTTCAGACCTACTTCATAACCAGCATTACCATACCATCCCAGTTTGAATCAAGCAGAGGTCTTTGTTTCATGTCCTCCCCTTGTTTGCTGACAGTCTTTGCTACCTTATCAAATAAGGTAACAAAAAGTGGTTTATTGACTTAAATTGGGGGTTTGTTCAAAAGCTGTCTGGTCCAAACAGGGAAGTAAATGTTATAGTCATAATGGGTGGGAACGATGGCTAACAGTACAGAAACAAGACCACGTTGTATTGACAGCATTGTGATTAGGATACAATCAAACACTAACTTAAATTTTGTGTCAGTTATATTTATTCACAGCCGGCAGTCCTTAATAGAAATAAAACTGAAATAGTAATAATAATGCGTAAATTCAAGTAGTATCAGTTTCTGGTTCACTTTCAACTTGGGATGTTCGCTGCATCAAAAGGCATTTTATGAAAGGATTAGGTTGGATATTTTGTTTTTCAAAATATTTAGGGGTTTTTATGCCTTTAATTTATTGGACAGCTGAAGATATGACAGGAGAGAGAGTGGGGGACTGTGACATGCAGCAAAGGCACGTAGGCGGCAGTCGCAACCACAGCCGCCGCAGGGGACTTAAAGCCTCAGTACACGGGGCAAACACTGAGCTACCATTGCCACCAGACCACCACAACAACAACAACGAAAAACACAGACCAAGAATGAATTTATAATTCTGTCAAATGTTGTGTTTGTATCCAAAGGCCTGATATGTTTTATTCCTTGGTGCCTTCGAGCTTGAAAAACTGTTAGAAACACATCAATGAGCTGCACTGTTGCACTGGGTGATATGTGTCCTCAACACACCAGGGCCACCAACCCCCTAAATTTGGTAGCCAAACTACATTTTTTGTAGCCCAAATGTAAATTTATTTCCACTCCTACATTTTTGATCCCTTTTCATTTTCATAGTACGTATTTTGTGTCTCTGATTCTCCTCTAATGATCACATTAGCAGTGTGAGTAGGCTCAGTAAACCTGGACCTCAAAAGCCCTGACATGTTGGTAGCAAACCTTGTGTTGGTGAAAGCTTGCAGTATAGGGTTAAAACTTAAGCCACATGGGGCCATCTACATGGAGTATTTGGTGGCCATGATTGCCACAGAGTAACTTTTATCTGCTACTGGCCATGATGAATGTCGAACCTTGCAAAGACTGTAGTTTATTTTGTCTCAATCCCATATACACCTTATCTTGCAAGGCAGCTGGATTCATGAGATCACATGAGAATCCATCTTGCCAGGCTTCAAGTTATTCATTTGTGTCTGCACCAAAAGTGGTGCAGCCAATCAGTGTCCTAGGAGGGACTACTGGCAGCTACAGGCGTGGTTCTAGGTGTGACAACAGCGATAAGTGTCCATGGAAGCAACTCGTCTGGAACAAACAATGATGGCTCCTGAAGGGGTTAGTGTAGATTCTGTGATAGCATCAGTTATATATCAGAAATGGAGAGTATTTCTTCATTGAAAGGCTTTTCTCAGTGGAAAAGATATGTTTATATTTTTGCTCTTCTCCCGACTGGCTTCAACAAGAGTTTGATCTGATTTGTTGAAGTTAGCCCGTGATAGACATGATAGACAGATGGTTTATCCAATCACCTGCCAAGTTTTTGTGCCTGCCCTTTTCCAAACAGTTTCTAAGGATGACTCCCCAGGTTTTGTGGTACAAAACACTCAACAATTGTGTATTAATCCACTACTTGAAATAGTCCCCAATAAAAGTACTATATCCTCTTATCTGAGTAACATTTGTTAAAAATTATAGTACCAAGCTACTTTAGAAAATTACTATGCATAAAAAAACAAAGACAACAAAAAGAACCAAGGGTTTTGGGACTGAGTGCCAGAGACAGAGTAGGGAAGTAGGAAAGTACTGACCAGCAGACTAACACATTGTTGGTTTTGGTCTTTCCATGGGATTTGTTGACAGGAAAAAATATAGAATAACACCAGCTGTATCATCTTTAACAGATCAGTTTAGGGATGTGTAGCGGACTGATTCATTAATCAGATGAAGAATTAGCCACATAATGAATCCCTGCTTGCATGAACATCTTTCACTTTTTTCACATATCTTCCGCATGTTGCCATTTTTCATGTCTTTTTCAGTAATTTTCAGACTTTATTAAGTTGTACCACATCCACATTGTTCATGTGTCAACAGGCTTTGTGTGGGGAGTTGGATACCGGGGCCACGGAGAAGAGAACAACACTAAAAGCTGCTGCGTTGCTGTGGACAAGCTAACTGTAAGTTCCTATAAACCTTATGATATAACCACATCGTATAAGCTTGTGCTTGTTTTTACTTGTCAGTAACAAAGCTGTGTGCAATTTGCAATGCGTATGTGTTTGATGAACTGAACGTTCATTCTGTCTTGATACACTTTCAGTAATAACATATCTGGCAGAGCTAATCCGTTTCTTCAGAGGCCAGCACCAGTCTGTGATTTAATTTAAGAGCGCACAATCAAATGTAATTCATGCTATAAACACGTTGGCATGTCAGAGTACACGGTCAATGATTGCCCTGCTGCAGTTCACTCCAGCCGCTTGAGACCAAACGATCATTTCAATCCCTTGAGCATATTTTTCTTGACATTGCTTCAACAGCTAAATGAGAATCTCGATTTCTGTGCTCATTTCTTGCTGGAACTTCAATCTATAGCTTTTCTTTTTTAATGATTGATGATTCACTCACCAGCAAACACACTATTTGCATCTTGGACCGGGATGAAAATGAATGTGACCTGAGGGGAATTTGGGATGTTGGCGCCGTCTTCTATAGGGGTGGTTTTGTTTTATTTCTGACATTTGCAATTTAATGCTGCCCACCGCTTTGTGGAGAGTTTAGCTTTTAACTGATTGACTGTTGTTATGTTTGCCACAAATGCTCTATTCCTCATCGTACTCATATGACCAGGTGATGAGAAAAAGGGACCCCGAAGCTGAACTTATGTCTGCTTGTTTGTGGTCATGAGAAGAAATGGTGGGGCACTGGGACACCAAATGTAAAAAAGGCTTAAATGAAAGTTGACAACCATTCCTTTCCAATTGTACCTGGTGCAGGGCAGAGGAGGGCAGTATGCTGTTTTCTAACAAGCAATTGTCTGGCTATTCAGTGTTGCTTTGGAGAGCATAGTGATTCTATATTGGAATGCCATGACAGAATGGGACATTAATGTCCCCAAATGGTTTTTGGATGCCCATGACTGGAACTGGAGTTTTTCCTGCAAAAACACTCAGTGAGTTTCCTGTCATTGAGACAGTGAGGTAACCATGTAGTGTTTTACTTTTAAAGTTCCCTTCCCTTATTGATTGCAGTTTACCATAGCCAATGGCATGGAATGTGTGTTACACTCTACCCGCCATGCAGCTATGGCGGTCCATGGATCTATTAAGGAGAACGGTCCCATTAGCTGACTCTTCCCGGACCGGGAGCTCCCAGTGAACACAGCCGGACCAGGGCTAAATACAGCCTCCAAGAATAACCTAAGCCAGTTTGACGCCGGGGAATACAGTACCAAGGTGGTTTTCTTGCCAGGTTTGGCTCCTGGTACCCCAGGGATAAGTCAGATAGCTACATGACTAACCAAACTGACAGCAGTTATCTATTAGCTACTTTAGCAACAAGTAAATATATCTATCCACCAGGAAACTCCTTAAATGACCTCGGTACTGTATTCCCTGTCAGTCTTAGAGGCTGTGATCAATCTGTGGACTGTATATAGAGAAATGGAAAACATCAGAACTCCCCATAAGCAAAGTCAAAGCATCTTGAGTGCCCCCTGGTGGCAGGCTGTAGTACAAGTCAGAAATTCTGCTTCCCCAATGTATATAGGTGGAATACAGGCCAAAAGATCCAACTACACATCAAATAAATGTTTCCTAAAGATGATTTCTGTCATTTTAGGTAGATCTTATTATGCTGATGTTTGTTCAAGTGTTTATATTTCTGATCCGTTTGGTTTTAATTACTCATTTGATGTTATGAAAAGGGTGTTTCTTGTCATAATTGACCACTAAGGTCAGCTCATGATTGAGTCAGTCAGCTGTGTGGGGGTAACTTGAAAGCATGATTCCAATGCTGGTCACTACTGGGCAGACTCTGACTCAAAATGATGTCAGCAGCACAAGTGCTCATATCAGGGATATTTTGGCTTCAGTTTTGTACAATGGGAGGAAGTGGAAAAGTGTCGTCTTTATTATTTTATTTTATTTATGTCTTTATTTACCGTAATTGGTTTGGCTCCTGGCTGAGTCAGCTTGCTGCATGACTAACTAACCTAACAGCAGTTAGCCATTTGCCACTTTAGTGACAAGTAAAGCTAACTATCCTTTAGAAAACAACATAAATGACCCCGGTACTGTTTTCCCTTTTGGTCTCGCAGGCAGTGATTGGTCCCAGTCTGGCCAGGTTCACTGGATTGTGAGAATGGTTCTGTTGCCTGCTAAGTGCTGCTAACACTTACAGTTGGCAGCAGTAGCAGTTAGATAACTTGGCAACAAGTAAAGCAATGTCCATCAGGAAAATGGTTATAAGAGGGGAGAATAATTCCTCCATAAAATTTGATCCAGCCAAAGTGGAATAAAGTTATAAAGTTTTGTGTTTTTGTACAAGTTATAAAGGTTTGTTTGTACAGTGAGGCCAGCCCCCCCGGAAATGCTCTGGTGGTGTCACAAGAAAGTAAGCGAGAAAACATTTCATGGACACAAAATTAGTCACCAACATTGTTCCAGGGAATGACTCTAACTCCAAAAGACCATTAGGAATACCCAAGAATATCAACAAAAGGACTTTTTTGTCATTTGGCCAGATACTGATAGTATAGGTAACATATGTATAGCACAAGACATAGGCCAAAAACATAAAATACAGGTACCCATTGGTGTTGATCGAGTTGTTGCCTGTCTACAGTACAGTAGACTAGACGGTCTACAGTAGACGTTTTATGGTAATGTTGTGTTTAAATTGTATGTACTGTATATACAAGCACAGGTAGGGTCCAAAAACAACAAACTAAAGAAGCACAAATTAGCTTGACATGTCAGACAAGTTGGTTCTACCATGAAATGCTGCCACTTTAGGAAACTAATTGCTGCAACAGAAAAGTCATCTCAGCTCTAACATTATTCCTCAGACAAGATAATTAAGTGTTCATGTTGCTGTAGCTGTGATAACTACCAGTGTGTAGTGTGCTGTGATGACTTTAGCTGTTGCAGCAGCTAACAATGCTGTCACAATATGGGCTTTATTTAGGATTGCACAAAAGCAGTCATGATTATTAGACAAAGAACTATTTTTAGGGATCACAATCAGCTATTATTATTACTATAACTACTATTGATGATGATTTGAACACAGCAATATGGTGATTAGAAGGGTTAGATCATGCGGAAGGAATTATTAATCAGAACTGTCTTGTTTGTTGTTGTTCCCAACTTCACCTGAGTTGTTCCAGAGACAATGATATTAGAAATTAGGCAGAAATTACTGTCTTGGAGCATTTGAATATTACTGCCTGTCCCTGTAGTTCAGATTGAAGTAAGGCAAAGGACTTTAGCGTCCTCTACACCCCCATGTCTGCAGCTAATTGCAAATTGATTTGAAGAACTGAAAAACTTGTGGTCGTTCCTGCTGAATTGAAAATGATTCAGATTTTTTTTTTTAATCTCAGTGCATAATGAACACCTCTTTCTTTTTTTCGCTCTTAGGTGTTTCTTTTGATTTATATATTTCATCTTAAATCGTGGTTCTCTTCATAACACACAGAGCCGCTATTAAACCTACTGGTGCTTGTGCTACTACACCTGGCTGATCTAAAGTTTTATCTAAAGGAAAGTCGCCATTGTTTTTGTAGCACAGAGGTCTACGGGGTTTAGAGCCCAAGTCCATTCAGGCCCATACAACCTGTATTTCTGAAAGCCTTGTGTCAAGATGTCTAAAACTTGGAGGTCGTGGACCAGACTTGCCTTAATGCATATGAAGAAATATGTTTGTGTTGGAGCATCATGCCGCTGTCATTGTTATGTCATGTCTCACTCTTGTCCATTTGTGATTGTGTGTTTTTGCTTTTACATTCATCAGTATCTGGCAGTCTTACAGTACTGGTTAGCTTAACAGGATTGAGAATCTTGGCAGTCACACTGTTGAGGAATGAGGATTGCATGTCCACTTTTGACACAGTTTATTATCCTATATGAATATTAGGTATTGGAATATGATTCATTTCGGATGATTCTGCAGGTCACAGTTTACACACAGTGCCAACATTTAGTGGTAGCAAGTACTGTGTCCTTTATGTAGCAAAGTGGAAAGTATGAATTTGGAAGTCAGGGGTGGTGGATGGTCAACTTATACAGGGGACTAGTGTTCACATCTCATCACAGCATCCCGTCCTCACCAGAAACATATATAGGTCATCTGTGTAAGCACGCCCTGTATTTACATTTTATTGTTAGACAGTGACCCCTAGAGGGCATAGTAATTATGAAGGAGAAGTATAAAGTGTGATAAAGTCCACTAAGATGGGAGGTCACGGTGGATGGATGAGTTAAACAAACATGGGGCTTTCATTCAAGAGACCGGTGTTTGTGTCCTATGTGAAGCAAACAGTCAAAGTTGACTAAAGTGCTAAGTTACTTAAGTTATGTACATAACATAAATTACTTATTTTAACCTAAACCATGATCTTTCCCTTAACCTAACCATGTTAACCATCACAAGACTTTCGTAACGTACTTAAGGTTAAGGTTAAGGTTGTTGGTACTCCCCAATGGTCTGTTGTTCTGGGAATCATTTGCAATCAACCTATTCTGTCATTTAGGTATGAGGATATATTGCATCAAAGACTTGCAGTTAACACTGGTGTTTATTAAGCATAACTATGATCATTCCCTAATCTTTGCCCAGTATTTAAGTTGCCTAACCTAAGCCATGGTTTAATTCCTCACTTATTTGTAAAAGTGAGGAATTAAAAAAAAAAACAGAATATTTAATATGTTGATGTTCAGTGTAATCCAAGGTTTTGTGACGTTCTTGTCTAGTGACAGGGATGTCCCACAACGCCATTTTCCCTGTTTCAAACTTGCTATCCCCTTTAACTCTCCTCCTCTTATAACATCAAGCTTGTCATGTCAAGTGTTGTTTTTGTCAACTTTTTGCTGTTGAAAATATGCCTTCTAAATCCTAATTAGTCTTTGTAGTCAGATTCTGTAAATGCCCTTGTGTTGGGAAGAGGCCGCAGACAAAGTAGGAGCTAGGACAATGGGGGATCTGTACACACATGGCAGTCTCTAGTTGATTGCCAGAGGAGGTCTGGTTATACTAAGCCATTTGTCTCTTCCTACACACAGGCCAGACTAATCGCACAGCCAGTCTCCATGTCCTCTCAGCCCCTAAGTGTTCCCCACTCCTGCCCTCCCTCTCCTCACCCAAAAACCTCCAGCACGATTCCCCACCAAGGATTGTTTTACGCTTAATTTTGTTAGACTTAATGAGATTTCACTAATTAAATCTCCTCCTGGTTGGAGGACCCCCCACCCCCCCACCCTTACATTACAACCCCCTTCCACTTACAATCACTCCAGCCCATGGAGTGATTGCTTGTAGAGCTATTTTAGACAAATAAACTTTTTCATGAAGAACAGGGACAGTGGGTTGCACAAGGACAGGCCTGTGTTACACTGTGGATTTCCAATTTCGCGCCAAGATGCTCTGCTGCACTTGTGATAGCCAATAGGTTTCCAAATCTGATTTGGTGTAGAAGGGCAGGAAGTAGTTGTCGAATACATCGAGATGTCTTTGGATTGTAAAGATGAGGTGCTGCAGAGGATGTCAGAAGATGCTAGTAAGAGTAGTGGTTACAGGGGCAGTATGGATTATTTGAAATGGAATAAGGTATGAGGTACTTATGGATAATCAGTGAATTACCTACAGTAGATGGCGGTTGACATGCCCCCGTTTTGGAGATGCAGAAGGAGCACCGGTGTAGGAAGCTAAGCAATATACTGCTGTGGACAGGGTAAGCAGCACAACATAAGCACTCTCGCCACGTAAAAAATCAATCAGGCAGCCATTCAGGTGAACTGATCTACTGCTGCCTTGATCTGCTACGCCTTGATTCCATTGGGCACGTCATGTACACGATGCGGTTTTGATCCATCTTCTGCATGGCTTCATGCCCTACCAGCCGTGTTTCAGAAGCATTTTGCAATCCTATTTTTGCTGACTTACTCAGATTTTGTTGATTTGCAAATTTTTCTTTGATTCTTGTGCTCGTACCATGGACGAGTATAGTACATCGTTAAATGGTTTCTTTTTTGGTCTGGTTTTATGAACGGGCTTCTGCACATGGTGTTATACATATAAAAAATTGACTAGATTGTCGATGCTGTTCCTGTGTCTGACTTACTGCCAGGCTTGATCTGCTCTGTGAAGCTTGATGTGGCTTCCACCAAAAAAAAAAGATCCTGCTGTGTTCTCCATGGAGCAGAGTTGATCTGAACTAACCCTTTGAGACACAAAAGTCACACATTTAGCAACCACTGACCAATTGAGGTGGTGGTAGACCAGCAACTCCTGTTGTCTGTGAGGTTAAATGGCTGATTTTGCCAATGGAGTCTAGTTGGTTTTCAGAGGTGCTT
>JAJHUR010138163.1:0-35503 GCA_027495735.1 Lutjanus campechanus
TGTATGTGAGTGAACTTTGCCAGGACACGTTAGATGCCAAACTATGAATCATTAAGTTCCGTTTAATTAGCAAGAAACATGTTTTTAGGGTTAGCATGGGGGCTGACTAAATCACTGCACTGTTTTTCTGTACACAGCAGCCCGTTTCCTTATTTATTCAGAAATTTGAATGGTAATTACCACCAGAATGACCTTGGCTCCTATTGAGCATTTAGAGGAATACGTTTAAATGCATATAAACAAAGTAGAGCAATGTTCTTTAATTTTAGTTTTAATTTTTAGTTTCTTTAAAACTTTAATTTTTAGACTTTATGACTTATTATTTACAGTTTTTTTAATTACTATTTTCAGTTTTCAGTTGAAGTGTGATTAATTTTGGGAAAGAAAAGTACTTGGTTCGGTTTAGGAAAAGACCATGGTTTGTCTCTGCCATGTGCATTACATGCAAATAGCACTGTTGGGTGTGTTTGTTTCTGCAATGCTATGCTATATACACCAGGGTGTACATAGCCATGTTAGCTAATCCAAATAGCATGCCAAATAGCAAATAGCATTTGCTATAATGCTAATAATTTTTCTTTACATTATTATTGTTGTTGTTGTTGTTGTTAGGGTTCTACTCTAGCTGCAAATAGCTTTGTTAGCTATGGACATCTGGGCTTGTTTATCCCATGCTAGGCTATATATGCACATTTACCCTTATCTGCAAATAGCATCTGCCATAATGATAAAAATCTTTCTTGCCTGTGTTTTCAACAGGACCCCACCAATGGCTACTACAGTGTCAACACCTTTAAGGAGCACCACACACCTACCATGGCTGGGAACCAGTCCACTGAGGTGAGGAACCCCACCAACACGGGTACCCTGGGCAAGCAGCGGGTACCAACGGGCATGTCCTTCACCAACATCTACTCCACTCTAGGAGCAGGTCCCAACCGTCTGTATGACTACAGCCAACGCTTTGTACTGGGCATGGGCAGCAGCTCCATCGAGCTGTGTGAGCGGGAGTTCCAGCGCGGCTCACTCAGCGACTCCAGCTCTTTTATCGACACACAGTGTGACAGCAGCGTCAGCAGCTACAGTAAGCCGGACGGCTATGTGCAGTTCGACAAAGACAGCAAAGCGTCGGCCTCTTCCTCATCCCACTATTCCCAGTCCTCCTCACAGAACTCAGACCTCACCCGGCCGCTCCAGAAGCGCATGCAGACCCATGTCTGACCACCAGGGAGGGAGGGTGTTTGAACAGGGTGTAACAAGCAGCCAGGATTGTAAACTGTGACAGAAGCAGCTCCTAGGAGCCCCTAAAGTAACAAAGTTACTGTTTCCTCTGGATGGCCGGAGATGATTCAGGGGCTGGTTGGCTTTAACACACTGTGTGACTTGTTCAGACTTCTCAAAGTCCCAAAAAGTGGATCAAGAAGCCTTATATCTCCCTCCTGCTTAACCCATCAACCACCTCCTTTTTTAACCCATAATCAGAATTGTGCCACAGAGAGGTTATTTGCCAACACAGAGACAACACAAGTTTCAAATACTTGGATTCTGCAGTGGGATTGATAGCAGAGGGCACGGACACCACAAAGGCTTTGTGTGACAATCAGTTCCCTTGGCAAAGACCACTTTTGCCTTTTGATGATTGTCATTCATAAAAACTCAGCACGAACGGCACGATAATGAGTGCGAGCCAACGTCCTGCCGCTCTCTTGTAGTTTGAAGCACAAAAATGAATGTGCATGTGGTTTTTAGTTGTTAAAGCGATAACTCTTCCCTCCCCCTACCTCCCCTTCAAACACTGTATGTTAATCATTCTTGTTGAAACTGGTCTCCTGTGTAGGTGGAAGAAAACTTTCTCCGTGTGCCCACAGACGTCTCGAACGTTTATAAAAGAGTGGCTGTTTTTCTCTCCGCAGTGGTATCTGGGCCACAGAGCCAGGCAGATAAAGAGGGGCTGAGATCTCATTTTAAATCCCTGAGTCATTATTTTACTGTGACACTCTGCGATAAAGAATATCAGTGTACATATGTGACTGTAATTTCTTTTCTAGCGTCTAATTTCTGACTCTATTTTTCCTCACGGAGGACTCTAAATGAGACATGAGCGCCTCTTCTTGTCCATATCTACTTTGCCTTGAGGGTATGTTTGAACTGTGTCAATACAAACTTTGACTAAGCGAGATAGGCATACACTATCAGCTCCTCTGTTGATGGATAGCTGGATCCTCTGTGGTGTTACCGCACCAAATCCAGCCCCAAGGCATGCAGCAGGAAAGCCCACAAACTGCAACATATGTTGTACTTGTGAGTTTCTCCTGCTAACGCCGCAGATCATCAGCCATATACTTGAGGGTACCTGTTCAATGAAATGTAAACATATTTTAGCTGAGCTTCTTATTGTGTGGTTATCCCATTGCTATTGTCAATATCACTGTTGACACTGGAGCTTAGTGCATCCTGACTGCATACCTACCTGTGATCGTGCCGGTCATCAAGGGACATGAAAAGCAAATTTAGACGATGTGTTCTATTTTGCTGTCTGCTGTTCTTTTTTTTTTATTTTATTTTTATTTTTTTGGCTACTGTGGAGCTGATGGTGGAGCACTGACTCTTTTCAAGTGCATCATTTTATTTTGTTCTGTTCTGCACTGTATGTGACATATATGAAATTGGATTTATTATTTAATCACTGACACTGTATTTGTTTTAGTTGAGAGTAGAGACAGAGAGTAGTGATTTAACTTGCAGCCACACCAACACTCATACTTGACGTGAAAATTTCAAAGTGAGCCTCGTTGTCAAGGGTGTCGTAGTCATGGGTTGTGCATGTTTTGTGGCAGAAACACGAAGTAATGACTGGGGAGTTTTCCTTTTTTTTTTGCAGCACAGGAACACTGGGAATCCTAATGCAGATTTTTGCATAGAGCAGGTACAATAAAACAAAAATATTTTCTTTTTATTATAACCTGGATGCTACCACACAGCACACTATTATATGTGATCAAAACTCATTTTTGTCTCCTGAAGATATATTAAAACAGGCTTTTATTGACTGAAGGGTAAACCTTTACAGTAAACGTGGATCATTTCTGTAACAGCCGTGGTTACATCATACATTACATCACATTTGATTTTAGCCATCAAAAGCCTCATATGTCTGTTGGCTTTCAAGGTCTGTTCCAGCCATACTTTATAGAATCAGCCTCTTTGTTATTTGATCAGTTCTCTGAAGGGTAAAGAGGAGTTCCAGGAAAACAACAATAATAGCAGATTGTTGTAAAAAAGAAAAAAAAAATCTAAAACAGTGGCTCACAATGTCAGTGTCACTTTTGGTTTATCAAATCAAACAAAAACTCGACAAATTGTATTAGGTTACAACATATCTTATCTAATTATGTAGTTTTTCAGTATCTTCCATAGTGAAGCAGTCAACTGGGATGAAGTGAGCCTGAAACTATGAAATCTGCTTCTAAACCCATGAAAAATCACGGTATTTCCAACAAAAGCAAGTTGTTGTTGTAAGCACTTTACATATGATTATATTCAAAGCATTTGAATGGGGTTTTTCACTTGAGTGGCAGTGGTTTGGACTCTAATTTTACAAATGGATTGGCGCCCATTGTACAGCTTAAGACAAAAAAGCTCTGTTTCAACGCTGATAATCCAGCTTGGCACTTAGCAGACTGTATATAAATCTCTAATGCTGTCTTTCTCTGTATATAATTTTTCCTGGCTTTTCTTTCTTTCTCAGTCAGATTTCATTATATTAGAGCTCAACAAATCCACATGGCATCAAAAACCTGTACGACAGACAATCATTTTCTCTTTGTTTCCCTTCCAAAAATTTCATCAACCTTACTTGTTTCTCACAAATTACATGAAAGGCTTGTGCGAGCAGTTTCTCTTCCCCCAGATCTCATGGGGAAAACTCAGACTCTGTACACCGAGCACACGGGAGGCTATAGGATGAGAAGCCGAGCTTAGCTGGTACAGCTTTGAAGTGAGCTGCAGTAAGAGGTTATTATACCTTCAGCCCTTCTGAGAGATGCCCAGATGCCCAGCAATATATTGCATTTGGCACCATGATGACTGTCAAGTAAGCCTGCGCTATTTTTTAATTTATTTTTCTCAACTTTTATGAGTGCAGGATGAAATTCTGACCTTGATATGGACTACAGTCAATTACAGTGTGATCTAGTTTGCATGGGACAAAATACAGTTTTCATTTCTGTCTGGGTAACACTTTACAATGTGGATCCATGAATTAACATTAGTTCATGCAGGAATAATAATTAATAATGGCTAATCAATAGTTAACTAATGTGTCTAGTAATAATTTCCTAATCATACATTTTTCAGTAGTTTATAAAGATGCTATTAACATTAAGTAATATCATCATAAGCATTAACTAACAGTTAATTAGCACAATAAAAAGCATTAAATAACTGTTAACAAATATCTCTCCCTAACATGAATTCATGAGTTACATGTTAGACTACTATTACTGATGATAAAAGTGTTAATTAACATGTATATCATGTTCAACTTCACAGCTAAACTATTTCATTAAGAGAAAATATTAGTATAAATATTTATTTAAGGGTAATAATTGTACATCCTGGAACTGATGACTTTTGTAAAGATTGAGATCAGTGGACACAGTCCATGGTCTACATGTAGAAGTTTGCTTGTACCTTTCACTTCATATAGATGTTCATTGTTAATGAAATAGCTTAGGTGTGAACTTGTTGTTAATTAACATTTTTCAACCATATATTAATATTAGTGAATATTACTTAAATGTGTGAATGTTATTTAATGATTATTATAGCGCTAATTAATGGTTAGTTAATGCTTATTATGGGATGTTCATAACATAACTAACAGAATTATTAAATAATCTTTGAATGAACACCAATAGTAAATGATTACTAGACATATTAGTTAATATAGTCAAGTAATAAACATTAATAACACTTAGTTAATAGTTAACTAACGGACCCTTATTGTAAAGTGTTATCATTATGCATAATTTTACATCCACCACAACCACAGAATTTTTCGCCAGTCAAAACTTATCATAACGCAGACATGCAGCATGTTTCTCCCTAAAAACAAAGCATATTTGCCTCCCTGTCCAGAGGGTCCAGTTGTACTTATCTGATGCAGCTCTCACACTGATGCAAACATAATGCATTTTCCCAGTCCAGAGAATCTGCACGCTGCACAGCAAACAGATAAATATTTGATAGGCAAGCCTTCTGTCCCATCCCCCCATGGCAGCAGCTACAGTGGGCATGAGAGTACCACAGGATGTGAGTGCCATGTTAGTCTCTGGGAATCAAAGCCCATGTGGGGACAAAGTCTGCCCTGCTCACCTGCGGACGCCTCTCCGGCTGGTGCTGGCGGCGCCTGTTTGCCTGGCTAAGAGCACCGCGCAGATGCCAGGGCATAACAGATGAATAAACACAAAGAGCCAGAACAATTACAAGGGGTTGCTGCCCTTTCCCTAATAAAACAAAGCAACCCTTTCATAGTGGATGATGCAGGGCAGTCCATTATTCAGAGACGCTAAAGACTAGCCTGTAGTGCACTGGACATTTCTAAAGTGACAGACAGAGGTGAAGTAAAGACTGTTTGTAATGGCTTCTCTGCCTGCTGGCTATTTGTTTACTGCACAAAACTTTTTGCTTGGCCTGAATAAACTGGAAAAAAATTAATTGCTGATCATTAGTACTGCCAACATCTCGCTCATGCCTGCAAACGGTGGTTTACGTGAGGTTATCCGAAGACTCCCTCGTTGTCTGATAGGTGTTACTGTCCACGATGGAACACCTTAGAGAAGGTGCCATTTGAATCATTGAATCGGTCATAATAACCCTTTTCTTTACTGTGTAAATGCTTTCTATCACTGTTTCTCTCTTTCTCTCTCACTTCTTTTCTTTTCTACCAATCAATACCTTGTTAGTACTTTAATAACAAACAGCTATAAGGAGTAAGGCCTGGACTACATAGTATTTGCAAATAATCCTCAGAGTTCACTTCAGCCTGCAGGGCACACCAGGAATCAGCGTGGTTTGGTTTGCAGCATCCAGTGTAAGAGAAGTCACAGACAGTTGGAATAATCACAGAAAGGCATTTGAAAGTCAAATGAGTACGCTTCTCTGTGATTGGTTGAGTTGCTCTGTACTCCAAATAACGCAAACTAGTTTGCAAATACTACATGACCCAGACCTGAAAAAGTACTTAACTTAGAAGGTCATCTCAAGAGTTTGTATAAATAGTGAACCATAAGCATAATTGTAATGAAAAAACAACATGTAAATTCTTCTGGGTAAACCACTATTTTCAGGCAGTGGCCCTCTCTGTATCTAAGAAAAAAAAAGAAAAATGGTTGTATTTTAACTGTACTGGTCTGTGAATCTATGATGCTTTTGCTCTGTATATTTGGAGAATAAAAATGATGTTTGAGTTTGTGTTTATGTTGCACTCTTGTCTGTCAGTGAGAATGATAATAACTGGAGCGTGATATTCACATGGGATGCTTCAACTAGTAGATGAACATCAGAAGTTCAGCAGGATATTTGTGGAGTCAAAGGGCTGTAAGCCTTAACAATCCATTTTAGGTAATACTGCTTTTGTAGAATTTAAAAATTAGTTATGCAAATAGCTTTATTATGCACTTTCAGTAATTCAGTGGTATCTTTGTAACAATGGCCATTCTCTGTAAGGACTAGCCATCAGTTAAAAAACATTGCTTAACAATTAAAATGAACTTAAAATGAAAGGATCATAAATATTGCAAAGAAATATAGAATGTGGAGGGGAAAAATATGAATTATTAATAGCTATTGTGAGACATTCTACAACACTTAAGAGAAGGAAACAAGGATAGAAAATATGTGGTTTCAGACATTGCACCATGTACATGACAACAGTAATAAAATTCAAAACAAATAAACCAAGAACCAAGATTTACAAATAATAACCATAATGAACCTACTTTGGTCTGTTTGTACAATTCAGTTCTGTCTCAATTTCCCTGCCTCTTTTTTTTACACAGTTATGCATATATAGAAATTCTGGCATTTCATTATTTTATGCTGCTTTTGGCTTTTTTGTGTGTCTTGTCTTGAGAGTTAGTGCTGGCCATTATAATTACAAAATCCGTAGCTTGTGAATCTTGACAAATCTTTTAAAACACTGAAGTCACACAATAACACAAACTAACCAACCACTCGAGCCAGAGGTAGACAAGCAACTCCAGTGTTCTGCGAGGTAGAATTACTGATTTCAACATTGTCAAGTCAAAGGGCTGTATTCACACACCAGCCTTCACAATCAGTTTTGGAAGGTACTTCTGTGAATTTTAAATGTTGTGTTTGTTATGCAAATAGCTTCATTATGCAGTTTTAGTTTTACTCTGCACATTCTCTATAACAACTGCCATTCTCTGTAATGACCAGCCCTCTTTGAAGAAAACAAATGAAAATGAGCTTAAACGGAAAGTATTATAAATACTACACAAAAATATACAATATTCAGGGAAAACATATGAATTATTAATAGTTATGGTGAGACATTCTACAACACCTGTCAAGAGACAGAAGCAAGGACAGAAAATATGTGATTTTAATTGCTTAACATGAAAACAATACAACAACAAAAAAAGCGCAATAGCTGCGACCACACATGCATACATCCACGTGTGCACACATTCACATACATACAAACACAAACTCACAAACACTTGATCTTACTAGCTTAATTTAAAGGTTCATGGCAACAACAAACAGTTCATAAGTTATGAAGAGGGTGTGGCTAATGTAAAGAGGTGGGGCAACTTGTCACTGATGAAAAATTAATTCTTAACAAGGTTCAAAAGGGACCATGGCTAAAGTATCAACCTGTTCTCACCCCAGCTAGTCAGATACCAGTGTTTTGTCACTTCCCCTCAGTGTCTCATACAAATGCACATGGTACACTTAGCGTCTGTGTGATGCACGGCCAGAAAGCCTTTTTACCACATGGCCTTTTTTCACATTGTGAAACGGTCACCGTTTGGGGAGGGAAGACTACTTGGATAAGTTTAGGATAAAACCATGCTATATGTTACACACATTATGTGATAAAGTTCTTTACAAGTTTTAATAATGTTTTGGTTTCACATGGAACACAAACCCTGGTTTCTTGGGTGAAAGTCCTGTGTTTGTTTGAGTCATCCATCCACCCCACCTTGTCCAGATAAGGACTTCGTCCTCTTTGTACTACATTGAGAGCCTGGTGTGTCTCATAGAACTGCGGATGGGTTTACATTGAAGTCACTTGAAAGTCATGTCTGTACGTCAGTGTGGTATGTAATGCAATGTAAAAGGACCAGTGATGGCTTTCCCAAGAGTCTATGACAAATGGTAAATGAGTGTGGTCATGGTGTGTGATTGTGTTTAGAAGTCATGTGCCTTTTAGTTATAGACCACACATTACCATGCCCTTTTTATCCAGTTGACCATTCCTTAGTCCTGCCCCTTTTTGTATATTCTCCAATAGCAGTTGAGCAACTCAACTCATCTCAATGTTCTACTTTTCCTATGAAAGCAATATATAGGTTCACATCTTGATTGCTAATGATAAAAAACATTAACTAGCCAGCTAATATCAGCAAAATGCTAGCAAGATAGCTAGCTAATGATTGTATTTTGCTAACATTAGCTAACTTCATTTTCAAAATTTATATGTATATTTTTTACAACATAGACAAAAGTAACACATAGCATAACACAGACAAGTCTAGCACATAGCATATGTGCTAGGTATTGGAATACAAAAAAAAATTTGTGGACCAACTGAAGAAACCAACTGATAGAACTATATAACTTTATGTTATGCTGCTTCTGGCTTTTGTTGTATCCTCAAAGCTCGTGCTGACTTGACATGCACTACAGCATATTAGCAGGAGAGAATGAGGAAGATGCTAAGCGGGTGCTAAATAATGGGGTGTAGAATTGCAGTTTATTTATAGCAACAGCCTACAGGTGTAGCGGCACAAGAATAGAGAAAATTACATAGTAACATGCCTGATTCACCCATCACATCCTCATTGTTGTACAGTCGGCCACTGATCAGTCACTCTGAGTATTTAGAGCCTGTCTCAAGCACACTTTTACAGTATTTGTTACGGGTGGGCAGACTGCTGTTTATTTACTTCCCCCTTTTGATATTTTCCTCAGCAGTCAGCAGATTCACATCATTACATTTACAAGCAGCCCTTTAATCCATTAATAGGACCGTTGCAGTCTTACTCCAAATTAAATGAACTCACATAAACACCTTAGCTAGTCTCAAGTACTGGCTCCAATCCTACAGAACTGAAACTTAAAAGTGATTTGAACTCCCTCATGCATAGAGTCAATACAATGCAAGGGCAATTACTCTTTAGCTGGATTAATCCACTTGCAGCCTGCATGGAAACATAGCATTCTTGAAGTCCAGCATCACAGACAATTCTCTGATTTGTGAACGCTGTGTGGCTTAGAAGGAAAAAAGTAAGCGTTTCACTGCTACACATCAAACTAGCACCCAGACAGACAAAGTAGTCGCTGTGCCTACATAAGGTTACCTCAAAGCAAGTGCTATAACCAGTCTGGTCTTGATATTGAGAATCCATCTGCCAGCAACATGATTTCCCTGGAAAAGCCTCCCATACTGAATTAAAAAATGTTTTGCAAACATTATACAAATAGCGCCATTTGTGATGGATTTGACTAATCATAGAGATCCAACTCATTACTAAACAGATCTAGGCCAGACATTTGCTTACAGTATCACTTTAAACACTCTCCTTGGAACTAGTTATTGGAAGGCACTAATCATTCATGCCTGCCTCTCCTGACAAAGTAGAAAGCTTGCCGTGCTCCCCATGGGCCTCACCTCGTCCAAGAGATACAGTATTGTTCCAAAATTACACATAAATGACTCTGCATCCTTTCAAATGAGCAGTTATGGCAGGTTACTCTGTCATGAATTACCTTGGCAGATAATTGCATTTGGAATCCAATTTAACAAAGGCATGAATTTAGAGCGAATGGCAGACTAAGCGTTTGCTGCGCCGACGCAGTCTATTACAAAATTGTCTGCGGGCAGGTGTTTGCATGGTGTGAGACGAAAAAGTGGCAGGAGGTACAGTGGCTCAACAACACATGTGAAGTGACTGAAATGCATCCAACAAAATTAACATGTTTGTGCTTTGGTCATTAGATTGATGCATGTTAGCCAACATTTACATTTATATTAAATGCTCTTGTTTTCTCTTTGTGTTGACTCTCTCGTTGGATTGTCAATCAAACTTGTTTATAGCGTCCAAACTGTAAACCGTATGGTCTGATAGCGAGTTGAAATGTGAGTTGAGTGACATGTTGAAGTAAAACTCCACTCTGCTGCTTCCTTGATGCAATTGCCTATGAAATGCTTCCTTTATAGTCATTTGTTTATTAAGGACAGCTGTTTCAGTGGAAAACTCACTCAAACAGCATCTGTCTGTTAGATAAACAAGGAATCTTAAAGACGGAATATAAAATTTCATCCACTAACCACACATCGGGTAGGAGGAGAGGAGTGTGCAAAGAAAACACTATAAAAATGTGTTCTTATTTCAAGGTATTGCACTTTGGAAAATCTAGTTTCCACATCACGCCTGGACATGGCTTTGATTGGCGACTCAGTAAATCTTTCAGACCGGGCAGGTTTGTAGTGTTTGAGCCCACATATCCTCTGGATGCCTTCACTCAGCAGGGCTGCATTATTTAAATTTGGAGGAGGTGGTTCTGTCTGTGAATCAGTCACATCCAGTCCTACGAGCACTGCACATGTGAAATGCCTGGCTAAAGGAATGACAGATATTTGAAAACATTACAGAGCACGTTCTTTTTCAGAGACATTTAATTATAATACAAAATACATAAATCATAAGTAGCTTCTTCCACCAACACTACAGACACTTCATATGTAGGGGAGACTAGGGGCAGTTGTAACATGGGGCAATAGCAACACACTTAAAGTGATATTCCACCTTGTGAGAATAACCCACTCAGTATGTACTCACCACTATGCCAATGTGATGATGGGTGAAGGTCTTCAGTTCACCAAACAATCCTGGAGTTTTAGGAGAAACAGGGTAGCAGCCTCATCCAGTACAATGGCAGAGATCGGTGACCACGGATAAAACGCTAAAAATAGCACACAAAACAAACACAAAATGTCTCCATCCTGCTTGTGTGGTGTAATCCAAGTGTCCGCGAGACGCCATTCCTGGGGTGACAGGGCCTTCTCCATTGCTGCTCCCACCCTCTGGAACTCACTCCCCAAAGCCATCCGCGATTCCTCCTCCCTCTCCATATTCAAGAAATCACTCAAGACTCACCTGTTCAATACTGCCTTCAACCACTAACAGCTTCTTCCCCTCATCCCCTATTTGACTTGTCCCTTCTATTGTTTTTTTTGTTTTTTTTTGTGTCTGTTTTCAACTTGTGATTTCTCTTTTCTCCCATTGTGAAGCGTCTTTGAGTGTCCTGAAAAGCGCTATACAAGTTTAATGTATTATTATTATTATTATTATTTCCGCCATGTTTTTAGCAGAAATATCAGCTGTAGCATGTAGTCTTGCGAGACTTCGTATATATCTTAATGGACGCACGTGTGAAAGTCTCGCGAGATCGACACCATGTTTACATCCTACCGGCTACATGCTACAGCTGATATTTCTGCTAAAAACATGGCATAAACTGTGGTTGTTTTAAAGTGCTCTACAAATAAAGTTGGATTGGATTGGATAAATGGCGTCTTTTGCGGTTAATTTTTAATGTCGCGGCTCGCGGACACTTGGATTACACCACACAAGCAGGATGGAGACATTTTGTGTTTGTTTTGTGTGCTATTTTTAATGTTTTATCCGTGGTCTCCGATCTCTGCCATTGTACTGGATGAGGCTGCTACCCTGTTTCTCCTAAAACTCCAGGATTGTTTGGTGAACTGAAGACCTTCACCCATCATCACATTGGCATAGTGGTGAGTACATACTGAATGGGTTATTCTCACAAGGTGGAATATCGCTTTAATTCCTCGAATCAGAAACAAGCTAGATGTGTGGTTTTATATTCCTTCTTTAAGATTCCATGTTTCTCTAAAAGACAGATGCTTTCTGTTTTCCACTGAAACAACTTCTCTTAATGAACAATTAACCATAAAGGAAGGATTTCATAGGCAATTGCTTCAAGGAAGCAGCAGTTGTAGCTAGCATGCAAACTTTGATCATGGCTGCAAGATCTGGGGCAGTTGTAATACTGCATTTACTACATTTAAATGTAAAATTACTTTTAACTCAGTTTAGGTAATTGATATCTAGATGCTACTAGAATAGTTGCCTTGTTTTCTGCAAAAATAAAAATAGACTTTTTCTTTGAATGGATATGATGCCTGATGTATAAAAGAATTAGATGTATACTATAGGGCCTATGAAAAAGCCATATACTAAAGCAGTAATGTGATTATTCTGTATTTTGAAGTGTGCTTTAATTTGAGATAAGATACAGTGACTTAATATGACTTATTCTTTCAGCATTACAATTGCTCCCAACCACTGTTACTACTGCCCCCACACCAAACTTAAATATTGTTTATAATTCATTGTATCATTAATTAATGCACATATATGTTTCTTACATCAAAAGATGACCAGTGTATTTCAAGTAGCCTGTGAGTTATGAATGGAAATATGAAAAATGTTACAATTGGCCCTGGTCTCCCCTATCACACAAAAAGACCCAGAGATTTAAATACCTTTATTTTATTTTTTTTCATACTGCGTAAATGTAACAGAGTAAAATTCATTGACATATTTTCACCAGGACAACCAGCAGGTATACACCGGAAACATGAAGTTTGAGGCACTTCCCTGCTGTAAATACACTTTTATCCTTGGATTTGCCCTTATTCTTTTCTTCCTTTTTCTTCTTTTTCTTTTCTTGCCACAAAGTTTCCTTAATAGATGCTTAGTCCACAGTTGAAGTATTATTAAAGAGCTTCTCCTTGCCAGCTCCTGGGGGGTAAATAAAACAGAAAATCTCGTGGCCTTGTGAGGGCACTGAAAATCGACCGAGGTGGCACAATGTTTTTTCTTTCCCTGGGAATGTGGATTTAAAGTTGGTTAAGATAAATAAATCTCCCCTCCTGATTACAAGGCGACTGCAGAGTCAATCCCAGGGAGCATCTTAAATGAATTATTGATCCTATGACCTTTCCCTGTGTTAAGGTTTGCTCTTGTTTGTTCCAGCGCTGTTGACTGGACTCGCACGATGAGCGGTTTGGATTGATCAAATGTTAGCTTTCCATATTAGACTGTTAATTATTCTGGCTGCATTTGCACAGTATTATAACAGGTGAAGCATGGGGCTGTGGGCATGTATCATTAAACACGCCTCAGTACACACAGACATGAGTGTGCCTGAGCTCTCGCTTTTTGATTTATAGTCAAATTGATTGAAAGAACGTTTTCAGCAACATAATTGCATGGCGTCCCTGACATTTGAACACAAACAAAAGTCAAACAAAGTCAACATACAATCTCTTAGAGCACTTTGAGGAGGAAATGCATCACAGATATTTGGCTTAATAATATTCTCCATCATGCATGTGTATTTGATAGGGCTTGTTGACAGAATTGTCTGGATCAGGTCCTATTGTGCTGATTTAGTGGAGAGAAATGTCAACCAGTTAATCTTCCGCCAGTAATGATGTGATAGATGTGTCTTCTTCACAGAGACCTGCTTTAATTTAATCTCTGGCATGTTGACATTTTGCAAATGTAGACAGGCTGAAGTATATAAATTGTCAGACGCTGCTATAAGAAAAGAGGCTTGGCCGATTGTAAAGCAAATTGAGCACGTGCACCGAACAATCATCATTTTCCTAATTAAGGTTTGGTTTGCACTTCAGTGGTGAGGGCTCTTTCTAATGGTAGGAGCTCTTAAATTGCTTTTCATTTGGAGTGCATTCAAAACAAATGGAACAGCCCGCAGACGTGACATTTGGAGTGCAAGCCTCTCTTCTATTGCAAGTCCATTTGTTAGGCTCATCTCTTTGAGTTGGAAGCGTTGAGGAAAATGTTAGCGTGTATGAATATTAATAACACATGGACGGCGGACACAGGGAGAATTTCTTTGAGAATAACATGAGCAGTTGTTTCGGCAGCTTGAGACTTGGCTGCTTGAAAGTAAAGCTTATCTAGTTAATTCCTGTAAATCATGATGAAACATTGTTTATTGCCGTTTGATGAAAGGCAGTGATGACCTTTATTTCAGCTAATCCGCTGAAATAGAAGATTTCTCTCCCAAAGCTAAAATACAGAAAAAAACAAGACCTTGGTCTCTGATGTTATCAAGAGAGAGGGGCTGGAGTTGTTTCAATGATAATAAAGGGATGAGATTTTGTTTTGCCGTTGATCAGCTTGGGAGGGAACTGTTTGCACAAAATATTGACTCAACTCCCATGGTTTATTACATAGATAAACTATTTTGGAGTAGCTCACTTTTCTTGAGTTTCAGAGTTGATACTTCATAACCAACACAACACATTCAGTGGAAGATGCTCTGGCAGATGAAGGCCAGTGAACGTTGCAATTTTATTCAAAGCCTGCTTTTCTTTAGAGGCTGATAAGAACACTGCCAAGTATCTGTTGTGTGTGAAGAGAAAAACATTTGACTTGACAATGCCAAAGCAAAGCAGCCACACATCAACACAGTGGCGTAAGGTAGTTAGCAACGAGTTATGAAGCACACACGTTGTTATCCTGATGTTACCTGCTGCATGGTTGTTGATAGCCACTGATGGCAGCATTGATGCTGATGCATAGATGCATTATAATGAAGTGGATACAGGATGTGAACATGATACCACTTCAGCTCTATGAGTTGCTTGCCCAGAAGGGCCAGTTCTAGAGGGGGGCCAACAGGGGCCAGTGCCCCTGTAATATGCAGTAGCGTTTCCCCCTGTGCCCCCATCTGAGAGTTCCCGCTTGGCTCATAGACTTTACAGTGTGATTTTTAAATGACTTTATTCATCTTTTACAAATATAAAATGTCCATGGACCCAAATTCATCACAAAATAATCATAATTGAGCTTGTTAACAGTTTTGTGTCCTCTCAACAGTGTTACACATCTCTTTTATAATGGGGGCTTCTAGAAGAAAATGCTTTTTGGGCAGCAGGGGAATTTTTTAGCTGCAATACCACAAGTGACCACCGGAAGACATTGGAGGTTGAGTAATGTTCGGTCTAGGTTTATATAATACATCTATGTGCTGACGCCAGTCGAACAACTGCTTTGCTGTTCAGTGGTGGGGTCGTCCATGTGCCTTTCAGTCTTGACAGATTTTGCTCCTAAACTAAGTACCACTTATGTATCATCTCATCAAAAGCTCAAATAGAGACTTGACACTGGACAACATCAACACACATTACCCAAAAGTCATTATTGCATACCAATTTATGACAGAAATAGAAAGAAGAGTAAGAAATGATTCATTTGCAGCTACAATATGTGATTTTTGCACTTTAAAATGTACATTTCCTGCTAGCTGATGCCAGCTAGTTGCTAAGTGCTAGTTGCTATTTCTTCTGGGAAAACGTGGGATACATCAAACACATCAGAGAATGAGGAAGGAAGTTGAAATGTGGCTAAACATAACATGAATAAACTTTGTTATTATGAACATGATTTCTGCATGAGTCATATCAGATAGATTTTCAGCAGCTATATTTGTTTAAAGGTTGTTTTTCACAGCACCATCAAACTATGTCTTTTTTTTAAAATTGTTTTTTCATGTGAAAGAGATCCCTAGCAGCAGAATTTATATATTGTACATTTGAATAAAGCTTATAGAAAAGGTTGTCGTAGGCATCTGGACTTGGTAGAGTTTTAGAAGACCTTTCACCATCCAAGAGGCTTCTTCAGTTCAGAACTGAAATACCATGATCTGGATGACTGAAAACCTTCACTTACATTTTGAATTAAGCTTATTTATAGTTTCTTAATAGTTTGATGATGATAGATTGATTGATAGTAGCTTACTATTATTTTATAAAAAATAAAGTAAATCTTGATGGACACGTGTTTGCCTTTTTGAATGCATAGGAAATGGCACTATTTTTTAATTTAATGTGAATTCTTTGAACCACAACACTCCCTATATGGGACCTCCCACCCAACCCACAGGCCCCTGCACTGTCTATATTTACACCCCTGCAACAACACAATACAGCACCATTTCTATGGTGAAGATAATAAGGACAATAGCTGCAAAGCCATATACATAGAGGTTGCAGGAAAGTGGAAAAGTCAAAGATGGGCAGCAGTCAATCTCAGCATGGTTTCATCCTGCGTGTTAGGTAAGAGGTGGGCGGGTGGGTGACGGACAAGCTCAAAGTGCAAAGTGTCACAGATGCTCTCGCAGCCTTAGATGACTGGCAGCAGGCAGATGGCTTCCTTCATGCAGAGCCACGAGAGAAGAAGGGTAAAAGGAAGAGACAGAGGAGAGGTGCCCACACACACCACCCCTCAACCCCTAACGATGCTCGCCCCGCCCCCACCCACTTGCTTGGCCGAACAAGCGCCCCACATGGCGCCCGTTGCACAGCTGCTGGCACCGACGTGACTCACTATGCCATGTTTCTGCCTGCTGGATGGAGACAACAGAGTGTCTAAGTGTGTGTGCGTGCATGCTGAGAGCGTGTGTGTGTGTGTGTGTGTGTGTGTGTGTGTGTGTGTGTCAAATCGGGGCACATGGGAAGTGTAAAATGGGTCAGGGATAAGAGTAGCCAAGGCTTCACAGTGGGCCGGGATGGAAATGGGGGTCGGGCCAGGCCCCTTCTGCCCCCACAATTCACCCCGGAGCGTGAGGTCCAGCGGAGGGTGTAATAATGCCTTAATTGTGCCACGGATGGGAGTTATTGAGTTATTCACACAAGCGAGGAGGGAGGGGGGTTAGGCCCAGGGGTTGTGACCATGCCCGTAGTCAAGGAAGGAATGGAGGAGGGACAGAAAACAATGAGTCATTTCTCTAATGAGCTGAACATTCCCTCTAAGTGTCTCTTGGTCAGTCAGATGTAAACCGTTCACATTACAAAACAACCTCTCTGATGGCATTATGGGAGCTGAAAGTTCCTAATTAGGCGCACAAAGCAAAAATGCGTGATGCAAGATGCCAGTGAGAGTTAATACTGATTGGATCCTCTTTCTAAAGCATGTTATTATACTTCTTTCTTTATTTTTACTTCCTCCCATTCTTCCTTTCTTTTGCTGAAGATGACATTAGTGTCAAAACAGCTCAAAAGGATATCAGAGACCAAATGAAAAAGGCAGACTGGAGATTATGGCAGAGATCAAACTTTTAGGATCAGATATCAAAGACATGCAGATACTCTGTTTAGAAAGCCTAAACTCTGCTCATTTATGTGAGGATGTCACTCAGGGATTATGATTCCATACTGCCCCCCTGTGTTCACAGCATATGACAACATTTTTTTTTATTGTCAACAGAGTGTTAGTGCATCCTTTATTTTCTGTACATAGTGGTCTCACTGCAAAACTTACAACAATAACATCAATACAGTCACTTTATCTGACAACTATTTTACCCAAAACTGTCTCGTACAATCCTGTTACTACACAATCACAATCATTTCACACATGTTGCATAAAACAAGTCCTATGCTGTGAATGTTTGTCCTCGAGTCTCTGAAATGTTAGCAACCTCATTTGCATAATGAAGAAATTTTGAGCTCATTTACATATGTGGAGAAATTTTTTGTCACTCAGGAGTAAAATGTCAAGCGTAATCAGGGTGCAGAATTAGGTGATTGAAGAACACCTCCATCTGTGATAATAATTAGAAGTCTGTGGCTGGAAGAAAGGGGGATTTGGAAGTCAGTCAAATACTTTTCAGGTGCCTTAAACTACTTCATCCACAAGGAGCAATTTTCACCCAAGAAGCCACTTATTTAATTATCTCTCATTTAATTAACCTTTGATGCTGTAAGTGTATCATTTATCCCACACATCAGTCTTATTCTTCAAGTCAAAGAAATGTCTGGTGTAGGTTTGAGAATCACAGTGTCCTACAAGTTACTTATTTGTGTGGTGTTTCATAAAGGGCTCTCTGAGAGTAACATTCATTTGCTCTAAATGGTGAAAATGCTAATTATCTCAGAATCTCATGTGGAGAACAGTTTGGGTGCCATGTGATGGACCCTTTTGATAGCTGAGTGGAAGAGAGAAAAAAAAAGACAATATCCTGACTGAAAAGAGGTGAGAGAAGACTGATAGTGTATGCACATATTCAAATGAGAATTAGTTTAAATGTCATCGACAGATGATCAGGACACCTGAGAAAAACAGGTCTTTAGTTATTTAAATTAGTCAGGCAAAAATTACCATTTACCTTTGCTAAGAAATCAGTAAATGTATCCTTGCTATTTGTTTTAAAACTGCTACATGGAGTTTTCAACTGGTTGTGAAACAGTGTCAATTTATCACTGATGCCTCTACATGACCTACACAAGTTAACAAGACCATCTGTGAAAAGAATGGCACTTTCTATATGGCCGTTCTTAATGCCTGCTACTGGATCAGAATCTTCTTGACATCAGAGGAAACAAGCCTATGTTTCTATTTTCTCAGGCAAAGTTACAGTGAGTTGTAATAGTAGTAGTGAGACACTACCACTTTTGTCAACAGGTGCCTCCAAAGTCAACAACAACAACAGCAACAAAAATTGCTAACCAAAAAGGAAAATTAATTTTAAATTTACACTGCTTCTGATATTACATACAGTGTGTTCTCCAGGAGGCAACATCGGTACTGGTAGGCTACTAAATTGATTGGTGCAAAATCTCTGTGTACTAAAAGTAGTTATCACGCAGAATTCCCATGGAAAACAAGAACAAAAAGTAAAGCAGTAATGTAAAAAAAAAAGCCATGCACCCCGCACCAGCGTTTCAGGTTAAAGCTACTGTAGTTAGCCTAGCTTGCTAGCATTTACTGTCCACATGGAACACAAATACAAACACAAACAATTAGCCTCCTCCAAAATGCTGTAAACACTATGTGGGCTTGTTGAAAGAGATGAGGGGTAGGGGGTGGGGCTGTCTTATCAACATTAATAGGCTGTACAAGACTATAACTTGCTCCATCCAGTTGCGCACCACAGAAGTTGACAGCACGTCTCCTAGCAACAACAGCTCACAAACATCTGTCAACCGCTGCCACAGAAGGAGACACTGTTTCCACTATGTCAAAAAATGTTTTTTTCCTCTTTTGAAAAATGGAAATATATGCACAATTCCTGCATAGTTTATTTTTCCTTTATATTTTCATGAAAAGAATGAAGCTTTCAGTTTAACATTTAAGCTTTTACGTGTAACTAATTTACAAATATATAATTAGATTTAGATTTAGATTTTCTCTCTTGTAGTCTCACCAATATACTCGTAGTGACATAACATAACTTGAATGATATAGCTTAGAACACATTATTGCAATGCCCTCAGCTTGGTGTATTATGAGAATTTCATGCTTTATGACTTTATAAACAGCATTTTTTACTCTTTTTGTAATTTTAAGTGTTCAGATTCTAATCATTCCATTAGTTTTGCAGACTGTTTACATTATGTATGGCTGTAAAAACTCACTGTGCAGTTTGCAGATGTGCTGTACAGTGCTGTATCAGTGAAACAGCTGGCATGGAACTGAGAAGACGACAAAGGTTTTGTTTGTAGGTGAACTATTAGGATGTAACAAACATCTGCAGCTTGCACATCATCAATACCAGAACCAGCAAAGAGAAAATAATAAGCTTGCGAAAGACACTGTGTGGGAGCACAACAGGGCAGAATATGGGAGGAACAAGAAAATATGAAGACAATTTTTGAAAATTACAATGTGCAAACTTCATTAAAAAACAAACAAAAACATAACGCTGAATGTATGGTGCCATAAAGGTGTGAATTTCTCCTCACTCAAGTCACAGAGGGCGATAAGAAAATATGGCAACATTTTTTCAGAAAACTTTGAAGCCTGTAAAGTTTTCTGAGGCACTTTGATGGAGTATTAAGTCATGGATTGTCTTCGCCTTGCTACCTTTCTGAACATTTCTTACCTCTCTGACCTTTCAGAAATGAGTTTGTTTTGTAGCCTTGTTGACAAGCAGTTCTATAGGCCTGTGAGAAGGAATGGATGAGTTATGTCACAAGAAGCAAGGCTGCATTCCTTATTTAACCCACACACAAAAAACAAGTGAAGCAAGAGCCAGTAAACTCAAAAGCTGTTGTATTTACTGTTAGGTAAGTGCAGCAGGCAAATTGGATCATGATCAAGTACAGCATTATTGATTGGATTTCTGCGTGGGCCAAGATCCTGACTTTATTTGCACATTGACATGGTGAGCAATATCATGGCGAGCATTCCATTACGCAAACAAACACATGTACACACACATGCAGCCCCCGAGGCAATTCACTGTTACATTTCAGATGTGAGATGTAGAATTTGAGGGAGAAAATCCAATATCTACAGTTTGAGGGGACAGCATCAGACCTGAAGAGCATCCACTAATTCAAACCGGAGTGCAGTAGGAGCGAGGCGAAGGCGAGCCGTCTGAGAGCGATACCTGTCGAGCCCAAAGGCCTAAAACTCAATACTGCCAGAGGAGTGCTTGCGATCCTAGAAAAGAATTAAGAGCTGCTGGAGAGCTAGAAAAGGAGGCAGAAAATGGAGCCTGGCTGTATCTGACCAAAAAGTCTGCAGTACAGTACTTCACAGTAAATAGAAATTCACTGGAGAAAGAAGTCAGTAGAGACTGACAGAAAGAGACTGAGGGAGATTCAGTAGGTTTGTTTCTCAGCAGCTTCTCTTATTTCATTCTTCCCAGGTTTGTGAAAAGTACTTGTTCTTACAGAAAGAAAAAGGAATTTTACATACTGGGCAAATAATAGGATCTTGGTATTTCGGTGTTTGCATATTTGATTTTCAGGCTCTGTACATCTCTAAAGCTGTCCCACCTTCCCTTGAATAGCTGAGCAGTAATTTGCGATGACCTTTTTGGTTTGTATCAGTACTCTATTTACTCCTTTTCTCCTCTGGCACCCACCATCTCACTTCCCAAATTAAGAAAAATAATAGTGCTTCCTCACCTTAAGCATCTTCAAGCACAGCTTGCATCTCTTCACTGCTTTAAGGTGTCTCTCTGGCTATGTTTGCATGTTTGTGTGAGAGCAGCTTGGTTAATATATATCTAGGTTTACTGCAATATTTTGTGGGATAGCCATATATACTAGTCCAATAAGCAAAAAGAGTGATGGTATTCAGTATGGATCTACCACATTTTAATGAAGCCCATCTGAGTTAGAGCCTGCAGGTGGATGATGGAACCTTACCAGCTCATTCTCCTTTCCTAAAGGCACAATATGTGATCAAATTATAAACAAAATGGTAGCAACCACTTTGGTACCAGCCATCCCCCAGCCACCATCAATGGCACTGTGGTGGACAGGGTGGACACTTTTAAATACCTGGAGGTCAGCATCCATAAGGACATGACCTGGGCTACCCACACTACCACTGTAGTCAGGAAGAGCCAACACATCCTCAGGGACTTCTACCAGGGCACTATAGAGAGCAACTGGTACAGCAACTGCACCAGCATGGACCGTAAAGCACTGGAGAGGGTGGTTCGCAGAGCACAGCACATCACCAGGTGCAAGCTGCCCGGCCTGCAGGAGCTGTACACCCAGCGGTGCCTAAGGAAGTCCTTGAGGGTCAAAAAAGACACATCATACCCCAACAGGAGCCTGTTGCCTCCTGCCCTTTGGTAAGAGATACAGAACTCTCAGGACCTGCACCAGCAGACTGAGGAATGACCCCCATCCAGGCCATAAGACTATTGAACAAATTACCTGGACACAAGTGCAATAAATCTGTGTGCAATATTTCATCAAAAACTGTATACAACATTCAGTACATACACACACACATAACTGACCCCCATACAGACATATAAGTCCAATACAGTCAAATAATGTTCAATATACAACCTTTGCTGCCTCTACATTTAATCTGAATGGAGCTTCCCAGCAAAAGTTTTTCACACGATTGTACTTGTATAACCTGTGTGACAATAAACATCTTGAGTCTTGAATTTTGAAAATTTTTATAGCAGTGCAGGCGAGAAATGCCAGCTATACCTCAGCATCAGATTGTGTTCCAAAGTCTGCATTATTGTAGCCAGCTTGTGGTAAACAGGCGGTCTTTAGCGTCTGTGTCAGGTGATTTTGAACCAGATTGGTTATTTTGGGGTTGTTGGAAAAACTTTAATGGACTTTAATGGACTTTGCACTTGGACTGGTATGCAAAGTTCAGGTATCGGATTCAGTATCAGGAAGGTAAGTCAAACCGGCTGATCAATTGACCCTTGGTTATACCCCGACTCCAATGTTAAATCTGCCACTGTTATCACCGTAAATTGCATAAATGAAGTACGAGAATGGAAATTTGGCAGGCTGAGGAGGGCGGGGCTTAGCAAAGGGTCACTTACGAACAAGTACTTTTCACAAACTTGGGAAGAATGAAATGAGAGAAGCTGCTGAGAAACAATCTCCCTCAGTCTCTTTCTGTCAGTCTCTGACTTCTTTCACCAGTGAATTTCTATTTACTGTGAAGTACGTCACTTATGGCAAGCCTGGCAGAGGGCAAAATTTTACATTTGTCAATAAAAAAGAGCAAATAACAATTTGGAAAAAAAGAGAAATGGCAATGGAGTTTTATGAAAGAAGACTGACAATGGCGAGAGTAAGAGAAAGATAATAAAAGTCCAAAGATCTTTATTATACATCTGACTGACACTCCACATAGATGTATAACTTTCCTCCCGCATAAATTCTCAATTAACATGTATCATTCATTCTAAAGCACAAATTAATCAATGAGAAGTAAATCCATGATTAGCAATCAGATGGGGACTTCAGAAGACATCCTCATAATTGACCAGTGTATTCACCACCACAGTTGATTAACTTGAAATAAAGCTTGACATGTCAAATGGGCCTCATCCTCACTTCCTCTGCTGCAGCTCCCTTGGTTTGTTAACGACAAAGTAGTATAATTCATTATGTCCTGTAAGGAAGACATTTCCCTTTGGCATTTTTGGCAACAGTAATGTTCTTGGGTGATGCTACATTGGTCATAAGACTGTTTGCAGTGTGCAAGCTTGTTCAATTAGTTGTAGCTTCTGTCACTGATGAAGAGCTATCTCTTGTGTCTGGGAAGCCAGATAGCAAGCAAGGAAAAAGCAGGAAATAAAACAAAAAAAACAACTAATTTAACTGAACCTTTAATTTCTCAAAATGTGCCACTGGACCAGTTACATTTGAACTGTTACTGAATTAATCTTCAGTGGTGGAGTGTTTCTATAGAGTGTCTGTATTGTGATTTGAAGGGTCATGTGGGGAAGAAAAGAATTTAAAAAAAGAATCCTCTCTAAAGGTGAACATTTCCACAACATATTCTATACTTATTTCTTCTATACTCTGCACATTTGTTATTCTTAGCTCCATTTCAAGCTGTATTAGTGCTCCCAAAGGATAGAAAGCTGTATTCTTTGTTCAGACCAATCATTTCAGATAATAAGTGAATCTACACTGAAAGTGTACTAAACATTAGAAACATGATGCATGCATGCTTGTATTAAAATTAAAGGCAATGTGGTTTCTGCAACACAATGGACGTCTCTGGGCAGTGGTGTGTAGCCCCCAGCCAATACAGCGTGCAGCTTTTGAGGTCTGGAGTCTATAAAAAGGTAGCGACAAATGGTTCCATTGTTGTGTCTGTCTCTTTCCTCTGCTCTCTGTCTGGGAGAGCTGCAGAGAGAGATGCACACACATACACACACACAGAGCAGATTTGGGCACATGTTTAACTTTAGAACATAACCATTGTGAAAAAGATGGCACTTCATCTCTTAGTTTACTCCCTCTCTCATTTGTTGAGCTGGGGAAGAGGGTCTGACTTTAAATGCAGCATTGACAAACAATCCTGCATGTTCTACCGTTAAGTTTGATTCCAGATATTTGGAGAAAAAAAAGTTCATGAAATTAGAAAGCTAGAAAAAACTGAACCTTAAATTCAGGTTAAAGCTGCAGCAAATAAGCAGTGACAAGCACTACAGGCTCTTTAAGACTCCTGACAGATTTTATAGTGTATTGTATACCACTGGATAACATAGAAGGCATGAGAGGTTTGCTTCAGTATTACAGTAAATAACAGTATCACATGAGCATGGAAATGACATGAAATTAGGGTAGATCACACAGACGGATAAGCTTTGATGAAGCCTATTCTATCTGGTCAAAAGAAGCTGGAAGCATGTGAGATGCAGCATCTGTAGTTTGAGAGATAATTATCAGTATAATTGGATAAAAATGTCAATCAATTCTTTGGTGTGAAAATTCATTCATGCTGTATGAAGCTCAAAGTGAGGAAGATCTTCAGAGGCATTCTAATATTGCCTATATGAATTTAAACTATGCACAACCGCTTTGGTCTTGGCATCATTCTAGTACGAAGAGAACGGAAAACTGATCTATTTGCCTCCTTTCTGAACCAGAAGAGGGCTCCAGAAATTGAAAGTTCCAATGCCGGCTCATTCTCGGCAGCCAGACATCTATGTAAAGATAACAGAAAATGCTTTCTGAGGGTGGACTGACCTCATTTCAAGTCGAATGACATACGAGAAGTAATCTGCCACTCTCAGCCATGGCCTGATGGTGGTGGTGTTAGCTGAGTGGGCTGAAACATGTGAAACCGATGTTATCTTGAGCAGACAGGGTGAGGGGGGAAATAAAATGTATGTGAGTGTGAAAAAAAGTGAGCACACTCCCTTGGTGCTTGTAATTAAAAGCCAGGGAGTCATGTAGACTGGCAGACATTGTCCACCTATATTTGCAGGTGCCCAGCGTGGCATTGTCACTGTGTTTCAACAGCAGAGCTCCAAGGTTAATTAAAAGAGCCACCGTCTCCTGGCTGACTCTGCCAGGCTCCAACAAGAGGACACATAATTAAAGTGACACCTGTTCATTCCCATTTGTGGGCCCTTCACAGCGCGTCCTGGACGGCAGTACAGAGGGTCGGCGGTGGCAGAGAACATACAGCTGTAGAGCATGAGTGGGATCATTTTTAATGTTCAGTGGCATCTTCAGAATGCAGCCATGCGGAATGATGGCAGAGGTGCTGCGGGCAGTCGAATGTAGTGTACAGTGGGCTGGTTGGACAGCATGACTCACCTGTACTCACACAGAAACAGTTTGAGCTCTTTTTTTGTGAATTATGGAAACGAGAAAATTGCTACATGCACCACATTTAATTACAAATCACACTGCGTTTCATTCAAAATGACATTATTGCCAAAAGATTGTCACCAATGAGGTTTATATTTTATTATCTTATAACTAGTCAAGATGAAATTTTAAAACCCTTTTTAGATCACATTCCCAGTCACGTTGTCCACCTATTCAACAATATAGGTCAAAGAATCTTCTCCCTGTAAAACAAAATATGATTCATGCTTACATAAGCTGGAACCAACCATTTTCAAGCATATAACATAACATACAGTACATCGATCTCCTTTCATTAGTTAGCTGGTTAGCAACACTACCTTGTTCTGTTTTCCCAAGATCCCATGGTTACAGGCCTGGTGACTGGAATATGTTTACTTTGGGGAAAGTGGTAGGCTATCTGTGACAGAAAATTATGCGTACGGCATTTTACAGTGGACTGCTTTAACAGCTAGCATTAGTTACATTGAGGATATGATGGGCTTTGGCCAGGACTCACTGATTGAAGTTATATTACAAAAGTACAAGCCGGACTGGGACGGAATATAGCCTCTGAGACCGACAGGCAGTATGCGAAATACGGGGGTCCGGGGGGGTCTGACCCCCGATTAACCCATGAGACCCCCTGAAAACCTCAAAAGCAAAATTTGAAGGGGGTCTCAAATTTGGTCAAAAAATAAATAAGTAGCCTAAATAAATTAAATTAAAATATTTTATTTTCATTAATGGTCACTAAAATGTTTTTAAGCTCACCATGTCCAGTATTCAGAATTCAAAAACATGTATTCACAAATATTTTTTGCCAAGCGGAGCCAGCCAGTCCTGTGCGTATATGCAAATTAGCCATGTGTGCGCCAAACAGAAGAAAGACGTAACGTTGAGAAGTCATACTAGAAATGGCTAGCGAGCGAAAGCTAAACCAGAGTGCATCACTCGCACACTTTGGGTTCACATCCAAAAAGGTGGCACTCAGAGATGAAGATGCTGGTGCAGGTAGCACAGTGGGCCCACTGGCTACCAGAACAGAGGATCCTCTCCTACTCAGTGACTCCACAGAAGAACAAGATGAAGTTGAGGCCGAGTGCTCCGGAGATGCAGCAGGTGCTGATGTAACGTTAGCTGCTACTGCTGCTAGTACAAGTCACTTGCCGCCTGGTTGGATAACGAAGCAGGTAGAACTGATTGTTGTGTGTGCCACTGTGCGTGTGTACTTTTCAGCTTCGGCATGCTGCATGGATATGTAGGCCTTGTGGCTGGTTGTGGTCTTAGTGAAGCAGCCTAGCCTTGGAGTTGGAGAAGTTGGTGTGTGTGTGTGTGTGTGTGTGTGTGGGTGTGTGGGTGTGTGTGTGTGAGTGGGTGGGTGTGTGGGTGTGTGTGTGTGTGTGAGTGTGTGAAAGAGAGAGAGAGAGCACCCGCTGTGGTGATGTTTGGCGTGTTGTAGGCTGTCAGCATCTGCCGTGGTGCTTTTTCAATTTGAGAGTGGCCTGTTTGCGCGGTTAGGCGAATGTGCTTTGTGTATGTGTATCTGTCTGATCGTATTTGCTGTAGATGGATGGTTAAATAATGTCACACGATCGGTCGTACTGCAGGCTCTCATTTGCAAGTGCACTGATTGCGTGCTGATAGGCTATACCTGACATTTAAACAGTCAATTGCTCTTGTAAGTGCGCCAGATTGGTGCCAATTGTTGTTGTGTCTGCATTGTAATGCACAACTTTGCCTCTCCTAAAACAACATGCATCCATACAACTTTAGCCAATGCAACCTCTTTACGAATACTATCGGATTATCAAAAATTGTTAAGTGTGTGCATGTCTGTGTGTTGTCATGTAGGCTAGACTGATTGTCTTGGCTTGCATCCATGAAATATTGTAATGTTATAGGTAGTGCTGTCAAAAATATCGCGTTATTAACGCGTTAACGCAAATCAATTTTAACGGCGTCATTTTTTTTATCGCGAGATTAACGCTCATTGTGACCAAGTGAACTTGTAGTTTTTATAAGCTGTGGCCACGACGACGACTCCACAGCCGCCACATTAATGTGTGTGCATTTCACAACACATCATGTAGTGAATGGCTGCTCCACCCTAAGGCTGGTAGGTAGTGTATTATCAAGGTATTAATTATTTTAGGCAGAAAGTATAATTTCAGCACTATCAATAATGAACAATATTGACTGAACAAGCCACACTTGATCTTCGTTAGACTGACTGAACAGCCTCAAAGAAATCATATTTGACAATTCTTCATATTTTATTATAACGAAATTCGTTAATTCGGTGCTTTTAAAGTCATGATATTAAGCTGACACGGATCACTTACTTTGTTTGCGGTCAGACGTTACAGCGTCTCCATCAAGGCTGCACGGTGCGTGTCGCTGTGTTAGATGCAGTCGGCTTAATAAAGTCAGGATCACAAATTAAAATTATATATTTATTTTAAAAACAACCTTTCATTCATCTATGTTTGGATTGGATTCTTCGGGAGATTTTAGCGTCTGAAATGCATTTAGCGCATTTCATTACCGCCAGCTGATGGAGGTAAATCCGTCCGTTGCTTAAAATGTGAATGACTGAGAATGTTAGTGTGAAATATAACACTACACGTTGTTTTCAATAAAAAACATTTGCACAAAGCAAGCCTATCCACTTTTCCATGTTGATAAGAGTATTAAAATCATAATTCAAGGGACATTTATAAGAGATAAAAATGTGCGATTAATGTGCGATTAATCACGAGTTAACTATGACATTCATGAGATTAATCGCGATTAAATATTTTAATCGATTGACAGCACTAGTTATAGGCCTTCTGCATATTGAGAAAATTTAGATTAGTATTGCGCAACAATCGGGAGGTCCCCCCCGAATATTGACGATTTCGCACACTGCAGACTGGGAATACAATACCATGGTCATTTGCAGTCTTTCCTGATGGAAAGATGGCTTTATGTGTTGCTAAAGTAGTTAAATACTAACTGCCTTTAGATCGGTTACCCATGTAGCTAAGTTAGCTGACTCAACCTCAGGGTGCCAGGAGCCAAACACAGCAGGCAAACCACTGTTGTACTGTATTCCCTCTCGCCAAACCTCTGTCTGTTTCTGAGACTGTGTTCGGTCCTAGTCCTGCTGTGTTTACTGTCTCGTGAACTGATTGCATCCTAGATTGTTGGAACCTTGGTGCTAGCAAACCAGCCCTTGTTTCCCCCAGTTGTGAGTGAAACAATTCTAATCAAGCACATTATCAACAGAGGATGATTTCAATTTTCAAATTCAACAACCTGAAAAATATGACATGACCCCTCTGGTTCCCAGGGAAAATTTGCTGTTCTCTGGTTGCAGCTGGGAACCAAATTTCAGGTTCAGAACCAATTTATCTTTGCTGGAAATGCTCTCAGCAGTTCAAAATTAGGGTGTGAACTGGAACAGGGCTAGTTCCATATTGTTGGAAAAGGCCTATGAGAACTCCCAGTCCAGGAAGAATATGCTAGGTTAATGGACCGGTCTGTAGCTACATGGCTGGCCGTTATCACTCAGTCAGTGCTAATGGCTACTACAACAAGTCCCTCCCTAGCTGCTTGTTTTAACAGGAAACATACAATACAGAAGCAAATAGCACTCTGCTTTCCATTTCATGTGGACTTTAAGAGCTTTAGGACATTGTGTGTGCCAAGAAACATGATGGACCAAGCATCAATTGTGTCTGAATCTTTTACATGATGTCTTTTTTCCTTTGCTTGGGAGGTCATACTGACATCTGACATCACAAACCGTCAGCTACAGTCTTCTCTGTTTTGTCAAATATAAACGGAAGATATTTTCCATCACGCACCCTCACACCCCTTAAAAGCCGCCTTTCTGTGACACTATCTCCTGACCTTTTCTGTAATCCTTTAACCTTTTCCTCACACAACAGATTGTGCTCTGGAAGACATCTTACTATTGTACACAGATTGTCAAGATGCTGCCGAAAATATCCCAGTTGTTAAGACACATTTTCCTCGTGTCATTTCCTACACGATGGCCCGCGTACGCTACCAGGGATTGTCTGTTTCTGGCAAAGGAAAGCTGGGACTCGTGCTGTGCTGTCATGTCTCACCAGTCCCCAGTGTAAGATACTCCAGTGTACTGTGTACAGATTCAGTGACCCAGGCTGACAAAGGGAGGCCCAGTGGGAGCCTGTGCCCTACTCACTGCACAACAGGTAATTATCACCACCATCACCCAATAAGTGGTGTATTCAAATGAGGAAAATTGATATGTAGATTAGGTGCTGTGTCTGTCACTACCACATGCATGCAGACATTTGGCACATGCATAAAATGGAGTGGGCACATATGCACACAGCACACACACTCAGTGCTGATACAATTGTCAAGTAGATGCTGCAGCACAGAGATGGGGAATTTCTGACACACACATGCACACACACAAATTCATTTTGACACCGGCAGATTAGGATGCAGAGGACGTCCTGCAGCGCTTTTTATTAACATATGCCATCACACCAGGGGGTCAGCGTTGCTTAGCAGAGCATCACCAGCACTGCAAAAATTATTTATCAAATTAACACTGCCTTTTTCAGCTCCCATTACTTCCTGCTCTGCCATTCTGCCAGTTGCTACTCAACAAAACAGGGCTACCAATTTAACAGGACGCGTCTTATCTTATAGAGCAATACAACTTGCTGCAACAGCATGGCTCATTTATATCACTCAGCTCAAGTAGTTCTTACTCTGTGCTCAAGCTGTAAAGCCTGAAATCTGACACTTTGTAATGGTCTGCGTGACGCTAAATGAAAACTTTAATTCACCAGAGATTGTTGGATATACCATGGTTTCTATCAATCATTGGTATTGTTTAAAGCTGCTAGAATCAAGGCTTTAATAATAACAGTGTGTCAAAATTTGCAGCTTTCCTCAGTGTAACAGAGCTTTATAGAAAGTTTCAGATCATTGTTCAGCACTCTCACTGTGTCATATTGTTTTTCACAGCAGCTGTTCTCAGTGAGTGTGTTTACATGCATACCAGTGTTCTGGTTAAGGTATTTTGAGGAAAAGTATGGGTTTCTGGAGTATCCTGGTTATGTTTTGTGCATGTAGGTGTCATATCCAGGTTTCACAAACCAGTATAAGGCCTTGAGAAATTGAATATGCTACCTGTAGTACTCCAATAGAAACCAGGATACTGTGGCGTTTGAACACCTTGTCCTGGTTTCTGAACAATGTCTGTAGGCACAGAACAGTTGTTGAAATGGCAAGATTCTATTAGAATCATGTATACAGGGATAACAAGGTTTCTCATGTTCCATGTAAAAATCATATCCCGAATAAGATCAAAACCTGTTTACTTGTGCACATGCAAACACAGCCAGTGAAAAGCTAAAAACTCACTGTGTACTGCCTGCTCAGCCCCTGGCAGCAGACACACGCAGTTAGCAACTTGTTAGTGAACGTAGTGGAACATTTAGCAGCTAAAAAGCCAGCAAAAAACAAAAAAAAAGTCAATCCTTGCCTTACATTGATCAGGTGACCAGAGACACAGCTCCAAATGATTGATAATGTTGCTCCATAAATGCTTGCGTGCTGTTTTTCTAACAAGTTCACCATTTTGACTTCAAATCTGTTACTGTTACTGTTTCTGCTGCCCCAAAAATGGCCAAAAAATATGTTATTGCATGTTTAAAGACTGTATTCACCAGCAAGCAGGTCAAACACTTAAAATTACCTGTGTTTACTAAGAAGCAATATTTTGCAGCTGGGAAGTGTGACTGTTATCTCTTTGTAGCAAAGGCAGGAGCACGGTGATGTTGATATATGACTGCAAAAAGTCTGTAGGAACAGGTCAGGAACAAGGTTGTGGTTGATGGTTGGGTGTATAAAGTATACGACTATGAAACTGGAGACTGTGTTTTACGTCCTGCTCCCAATCAACAGTCAGTGTGAGTTTCTTCTGACCATGGCTACTTTAACAAAGTAGTTTTAGTGGCCGCCATAGAGGTGTCGGATCCCAATAGCTCAAACGAGCCAATTTTGTTATGATATTGTATATTCTGTCATTGTTATGAGGATGTGTTGTATACAGTACAGTCAAACACACACTGTGCATTGATTTTTGATAATACTGTGGCCTAAGGCCCTCAGGGCAACTACAGCATTGTTGGAAACAGCTTGACTATGGCAGAAATATATGCACACTGTGCATCTGCTCTGTGTTTCCATTGCTGAGAATGTGCAGATTTGTGAAATCACTGAGCTTTCTTCTTCTTCTTTTTTTGTTTTTGTTTTTACTTTTTTATCTTATTGGTATTATTTCATAATTGATGCCTATTGTTAAGTCAATGCATCTTGCATTTCTGCCAAATGATACACACGTTCTGCTCATTTGATCAACCTTTCCCCAACCCAAGCTTTCATTGCACACCTGGCTGCTTGAGGAGGCAGAATATCTTTTGGAATTTCATCTTCTGAGGTGTCTTATCTTTGTGTTTTGTTTTGTTTTTTGTATGCAATATTCTCAACTCATTTAAAATCCTGAAACTTCTTTGTCTTCTTTAATACTTTATTCTGGGTCAGGAACTGTTGCGGTCCTGTAAAGCCTTTCATGAGAATGTATGTGGTGTCATACAAAAGAAAGACTTGATGTCTCCCTGTTTGCAAAGATACCCACTATAGATCATCATTTGCATATACCTGCACTGTTACACAAGTATGTACTGCCAAGATATTGTTAAGACCATGTTTGCAGTAATGGAGTTGTTTCTGTATATAGAATGGAAGAAAATAGACAACAGTCTAGTCAGTGGTGTCTGAGCCAGAGGTCAGGATGTTTATATAGTTTTCATCAGAATGTGATATATTTCAGTTCATTGTTTTCTCAGATGTCTGCAATAATGTGGTACTTAGATACAAGTATGAGAACGGGGAAAATCAAGGTAATGAAGTCTTCTTTTGAACTTAAATGAAGTGAAATAAAATTGTTGGGTAATAATGCCAATTTATTTATGAATTGGTAAAGTTCAGCAAGTTTAAATGTCATACTTTTTTTTTTAGTTTTAAGAAAATAAAAAAGTTCAAATTCAAAGCAAAACATGTATCTTTAGTTCATCACAGCCCTGAACTTGAATATTAAGGACTTTGGTGGGGATTTGTATATCAGACAATAGGTTATTAAGAACCTTTTCAAGGATATCTGGGGTTTCTATTCAGGTGCTGCCAACTTGTTAGAACCTAGAGTTGTGTCCTTGCCAAGCATGCTTTGGATAAGATGTGGGTCTACAGTAGAGCTGCTCCCAAACTACACATCTGGTCACAGCTCTTTGTCTGATGCTCTGTTGTGCTGTTTCTCTTGTTGATGCATCAGTAGCCTATAGGACTTAAGTTATGCCAAGTATACTTACATGATTTGCTTATTTAATTTCCAACTGTGTTGATCTGTGACTTGCCTGTAAAACTAAAGGCACTGTCTATAATATCAACTTATGTCTGTGTGTTTGTGTGTGTGAATGCTTGTGTACATACATCCCAGGTTCAACGAGGGTCAGGAGTCCTGCCAGAAACCCTGGACCTTTTGACAACAACTCACTCGGAGCCCTGAAACAGTAAATATCGATAATCCTTTGCATGTCACAGGGCCCAGCTCTTTGCCCCTTGAATTATTCAGTTTTCTTTCCCGATCAACACCCCTGGGGAGAGCCCATAAAAAACGTTGCACTTGGGCCAGTCATAACTTTCTGCCACTGAGGGTTGGCTTAGTATGAAACATTATCATTGGGTGTGGGAGGGGCTGACATCAGTCATGACCAATAAAAAAAATTTCTAGCCCCTAAAAGCGGTTCAGTTTGTTCCACAGCATTTTGACCACTCTGTGATGGAGAAATTAATCCAGACTGAAGTGAGTTTGTGGCACCTTGAACTAAAACAAACTGAGAGTATAAACACACATTTGTTTGAGTTATTGGCCAATGTCCAAACAGAGCCAGCGGCTGGACACTTTAGCTTCAGGAGGGGATGTAGACATATAGAATCCCTACGGCATGTAATAAACATAACACACAGTGAGACTAGGGCACATAATAAACAGTAGTGTGCTGTAAACACTGCTTGTCATTACTGACACAACTCCTCCAGTAATCTCTATAGCAAGGACAGTTTATTTGTATACCTTTCAAGAACAAGGCAATTCAAAGTACTGTAGATCAATCATAAAATAAAACTCCACAAAACTCAAGTCGATAAAATTCCTAAATTGTGCAACAGACAAAAAACATGGACCATATAGTCCAATTCTTCATGAGCAAATTTAGACCCCTTATAGTATATGCATAACCCTGGGCAGAACATTTGCATTTGTTTTAAAACCGTCAGTGGCCAGGCTGTCTGAAAATTCTAAGTTGACCGAATTAGACAAGACAAGTTGAGGTAAGTTGTAAGGATTAAAAACGTTTAGTTAATGAGAAAAGATTCGACGATTCCATTAAATTCCTGTATACATTTTGACAGTGATTATCAAATTTGCAAATCATCATAGCTGGGTGCAAATTCCTGATAGGAAAAGATAAGCTCATCCTGAACTTAGAAGTCAGGATATCCTCACACTTTAACATAATATGTCATAAAGTTTTGTTGTAGTTGATAAGTTTTTTTCTCAGTACAGATTTCAAGCCTAATTTGTCCTGCCTTGTTCCCTTACACCAACCTCAAGTCTATTTCCAAGGATGTATTGACTTTGATTAATGAGCCAAACTATATTTTGCTGCCTCGAGCATATACAGTATAATGAACTGAAGATGAACATGCCTGTTCTGTCATTGTATATCAGAATGTTTTGAAGTTCCAACTGTAAACTTTACTCCATTCCTCTTCTCAAAAAAGGCCTCATTCGTGTCCTGCCAGATTCATTCTTGATTTCTTGATTAGGTTTTTTTTTGTAGATCTACATCTAAAAGCAGTTTTCATTCTATTTATGAAGCATGCATTTTTGAAAGAAGAAAAAATCCCACCTGGTTGTCATGGTTATGTACTGCATGCCTGTGGTGGCGAGCCACAAATCCCAGGACAGTGATCAGTCCACAACACAATGATGAGCAGGAGGAAAAAGCCTCTTTGGTCATCTGTTTCATCCCCCATATTTCCTCCCACCACACAGACTGTGTATACATCCATCTGTCTGGACAATAGGGAATTCCTGGGAAAATGTCAGTGTTTAATTGTGTGTGTTTACATGTTGTGGTGGACATTATCTTGAAACAGTTTTGTCATCCTACACAGCAGACACTGTGGATAAAGGGCAGTGGATGGCACAGTGAGTCTAGCTAATACAAGCCTAATAAGGGCTACAGAGACTTGTTAGTCAGACATGAGGCCCTGGTGGTGGTTCAGCTGAGGGTTTAATGCTTGTGGTCCATGCCAAAGCTTCCCAGTTACAGGCACAAGTATAATGTACTGGGATTTCTAAGACTGTAACATTATTAGATTATCATTATGCTTACAATAAGCATATAAAAACTATATTTTACAAAGTAATGTATATGATTCTATTTTCTGATACTGAAAATCGTCAAATATACAGAAGTTTTTAGAGAAGTAAACTCAGAATAGCCACTTTCAATTGGATTGAAGATGTCTCCAAGGAGACTAAATTGACCATGTTCCCTCTCCTCTCCTTGTCACTGGCAGGCACAAAATTAATTAAAGCAGGGCTTCTCTCTGGAGCATATACTCTAATAAGTAGCTCATTGCCCCTCTGACATTTGAGAATGTGTGTGTGTGTGTGTGTGTGTATGTGTGTGCCTATGTCCTTGTTTGTGTGAGTGTGTGTCATGCATCTTTTCATAAATAACCACAGAATGGGTTTTTCATTTTTCACAGTCACCAAGATCAAAGAAACAAGGTTCATTACAAACTTTAAGGGTAATGGAGTCAATATGACATCCATTCATCATTACAGTGCAAATAGATCACACCAGAACACATTAAACTGGGTCTATAAAAGTGTGGAGTTACAAAATAAATAGCAATATTGTTGAAGATTCAATATGTAAATAGTAAAAGAATTGTATGTAAGCCTAA